>BKCP01006404.1:2098875-2171117 GCA_008636005.1 Striga asiatica
TGGATGCTGCGGCTGTCGCCACCCTCCTGACTTCGGGCCATCAGGGCTCGTGGCAGATTCAGCACCCACTTATGCGCATTAGAGATATACTTCGGTCAGTCCACCACAGGATTACGCACATTTTCCGTGAGGGGAACAGACCTGCTGACTACCTTGCCAGCCTTGGTGCCACCATACCCGATATACATACGTTCCAGACCGACACTGCTCCACTCCGCCTTCGCACGCTTGTTCGGATGGATCAGCTTGGATATCCGTCTTTCCGCTTTCAGTAGATTAGATTTTCTTTGTTGTCATTTCATTAGATTCTCATTTTATTTTTCGGGCACCTGTTAGCCCATAGACAAACTTTGTATTTGTTTCGCTAGTGAGACCTTGTAGATTGTTGATATTTTTGACCCCCGTTTTGGGGTCTTGATCTATGCACAGGTTGGGGATCCAGCCCAATCCCCCGCCTCTCGGGGCGTTGTTTGTTAAAAAAAAAAAAAAAAACCTAGCATCAACAGACAACTAATCTAGGTAAAACAGACAACTAACCTAGCAACAATAATTAAATCATATGAAAAAGTCGTGTATTAATATGAGTAGTTATGGGTCAATAACGGCAGACTTCATATAAAGTGGACAAAAATTAGGGTTACACTTCATTGTCAAAGGAAAATACTTTTTTGCCGCTCTACCAAAGAAGACATCACAAAGTTGAAGGTGAAATCTCTGTTACTTTTTTCTAAATCCTCACCATGTTTTATGTATTAACTATTGCATAATATGTTTGATTATATATGCTTCTTTTTATTTTAATTTAACATCTTCATAACCCTATTATCTCTGAATATTGGACTGCATCTCAATAACATACTACAAAATATGGATTTCATGAACGACGATAACGAATACTTACTGCCATCTTTCTTTAAGACTGTTTTGACCAAGGTTCTCCACACTATGGTAAAATTCTTTGTTTTAACTATTCTTTTAATAGTGCACTGTTACATATAAAAAGCAAGGTTTAACAGAAAAAAGAAAATATGCTGTGATGTTCCAGCCCTTTCCGCCACCCACGCACGACTATTTCAATGATGAGGATCTGTCCCAGAGATGCATTATACATACAATAGAAGGACGCACATATGAGACTGTGATAAAAAGGATTGATGGCTGCCCAACAATTGTAGACGGTTGGCGCGAGTACATTGTTACAGAGGACGTTGAATATGGTTCCTTATTGCTCTTCAGACCAACCAGCAACTTAGACTATGAAATTAAAATCGTGGAGGGCGACAATTGCAGTCGGCCGCCAAAATATAATTTCAATGTTAAGATTAAGCCCACACACGTTGAACGTTTCCGTTTGGTAAGTTTAATAAATTTCATTTGGCGGCATAATTAACCTGTTTGTATTTAAGTACATATAATACATACAAAATTATTTTATTCTTGTAGCCCATACTAATGCCTTTCTGGAGGGAATATATCAGAGGCAAATTTTCTCACTACCAACACGCATCTATAATAGTAGGAGAACGAGTTTACAGGGTAAACATCACTCAGGGAGATGATGGAAAGAAAACTATGCAGAATGGCGACGCTCGACAATTGTTTGAAGAAAATGCAATTTTAGAAGGGACAACCTGCACTTTCTTCCTTGTGCAAGATGATGTAGACATGAAGAAATTTAGAATTAAGATGCAGTGAGTGTGATTTGTTGGGTATTTTGTTCTCTGATGTATTGGAAGTGTTTGTTAAAAATATATTTGATCTGATGTATTTTGCTCGACAATTTAGTACGATAATCTGATGGAACTGTTTTTCTATAAAACTTTTTTGATGCATTTTTTAGTTATTATTTAATGTCTTTTGATATCTTTTGGTCTTTTTGTTACAGTGTTTGTTAGTTATTCTAACCTAGCAACTAGATATATCTAACATAGCTGCACCAGAGAACTAACCTAGCAACAAGATAGAAGTAACCTATCAACAACAAAAAACTATCCCTGCAGCATGCTAGAACTAAACTTGCAGCTTCACTCAACAAACCTAGCAACATTGGACAACTAACCTAGCAACATTGGACAACTATCCTAGCAAAATAAGACAACTAACCTAGCAACAATAAATAACTAACCTAGCAGCATCAGACAACTAACCTAGCATCCTTAGAAAACTAACCTAGCAACAATGTTTAAGTCGGGTAGTTATTGGTCAATAATGGAAACTAACAATAGACAACCAGCTATGAAAGTATACAGAATAAAATATACAACAATATTTAAATCATATGAAAAGTAGTGTATTTTTGTCGGGTAGTTGTCATGGGTCAATAATGGCATACTTCATATAAAGTGGACAAAAATTAGGGTTATACTGTACTGCATTGTCAAAAGCTAAAAACTTTCCTGCTGCCCGCCTTACCCAAGAAGAATACATCACAAAGTTGAAGGTGAAAATCTTCTACAATTTCTACCTTCTATCTTTATAATAAGAATTAAAATCTCTGTTACTTTTCTCTTAATCATCACCATGTTCTATGTATTAACTATTGCATAATACGTTTGATTATATATGCTTCGTTTATGTTAATTTAACATCTTCATAACTCTATTCTCTCTGAATATTGAACTGCATCTCAATAACATAGTACAGAATATGGATGACTGGGATAACTTGGATGACGGTAACGAATACTTACTGCCATGCTTCTATAAGCCTGTTGTGCCCAGGGTTCTCCACTATATGGTAAAGCTGTTTGTTTTAATTCTTCTTTTAATAGTGCACTGTTACATATAAAAAGCACAGTTTAACCGAAAAAAAGAAAAAGAAAATATGTTGTGATATGTCCCAGATGAGAATATGTCCCAGAGATGCATTATACATACAATAGAAGGACGCACGTACGAGACTGTGATAAGAAAGAATAATGGCTGCCCAACAATTGTAGACGGTTGGCGTCAGTTCATTGTTACAGAGGACATTGAACTTGGTTTCTTATTGATCTTCCGTCCAACCAGCAACTTAGACTATGAAATCACAATCATTGACCGCAACGATTGTACTCGGCTGCCACAACATACTTTCAATGTCAAGATTAAGCCCACACATGTTGAACGTGTCCGTTTGGTAAGTTTAATAAATTTCATCTCGCTGCATAATTAACTTGTTTCTATTTAAATACATATAATACATGTAATTTACTTTATTCTTGTAGCCCATATCAATGCCTTTCTGGAGGGAAGATATCAAAGGAAAATTTTCTCACTACCACCGCGCATATATAAAAGTAGGAGAACGAGTTTACAGGGTAACCATCACTCAGGGCGATGATGGAAGGAAAACATTGCAGAATGGCGACGCTCTACAAATGTTTGAAGAAAATGCAATCTTAGAAGGGACAACCTGCACTTTCTTCCTTGTGCCTGATGTAGACATGATCAAATTTAGAATTAAGATGTAGTGAGTGTGATAAGTTGGATGTGTTTGTTAAACATTTATTTGATGTCTTTTGAATAATGCTCTGATGGAAGTGTTTTGGTCTTTTGATATCTTTTGATTTAATATCTTTTGATATCTTTTGGTCTTTTTGTTAGAAGTGTTTGTTAGTTATCTAACCTAGCAACTAGATATATCCAACATAGCAGCACCAGATAACTAACCTAGCACGAAGATAGAACTAACCTAGCAACAACAAAAAAACTACCCCTGCAACATGCCAGAACTAACCTTGCAGCTTCAAACAACTACAGACAACTAACCTTGCAACAAGAGACAACTAACCTAGCAGTAACAGACAACTAACCTAGCAGTAACAGACAACTACATACAATTGACCTAGCAACTACAGACAATTGACCTAGCAACTACAGACAACTAACCTAGCAGTAACAGACAACTAACTTTGGTTGACCTAAAAATGTTTCACACTTTGGTTTACCCCTGACTTTGACTATTTCTCACATCGTCTTGGTTTACATTCGGGCGTGGGTAACATTTCTCATAAGATCTTCTTCTTCCACTCGCGTGACTACACTTGTCGGGTCCTCTGGGACACCGATCAGGTGCTTCATGTCGAGCTTTCTGCTGCCCATCTCCTTAAGCCCATATTTCACACTTTGATTTACGCCAAGTGTAATAGAGTAGGGAGATACGATCTGTGGGACACCCTGCGTGAGATTGCTGAGAGTATGGAGGGATTGCCATGGATGGTTAGTGGCGATTTCAACATCTTTCTGCACCCCGATGAGCGTGTGGGTGGCCGCACGGACCGGTCTCGGGAGATGTGGGACTTTGCTCAGACTGTGGCGGACTGTGAGTTGATAGATGTTGGATGTGAGGGCGAGCCCTTCCCGTGGGTTAGGGATGACCTCAAAGAGAGGCTCGACTGTGCTTTGGTTTCTGAAGCGTGGTCGAAGGTGTTTGCGGTCACGACCGTCACACATCTCACTCGATTTGGGTCTGACCATTCACCACTCCTCATTAGGCGTCGCTTCTCGAGCACTCCCCACCGCGCTTCCTTTAGGTTCCAGAACATGTGCGTTCGCCACCACTCTTTCCATGACACTGTCAGGGATTCCTGGCTTCAACCGACTGGGCTCTTCGGGATGCGCAATCTCGAGGCTAAGCTCGGCAAATTACGACGTAGGTTGAGACAGTGGAACTGGGATGTTTTTGGTAACCTCCATCAGCGCCTATCTGCGGCTCAGAGTGCGCACGCGAAGGCTGAGCGGGCCTATAACCTGGATCCCACTCCAGAGAATAGGACTGCGATGCACCGCTGCCACGCCGAGTACCAGCTCCGACTCCTTATGGAGGAGGATTTCTGGAAGCAGAAGGCGGCCGTTCGCTGGGTGGCAGAGGGCGAGCGGAACACTAGGTTCTTCCAGGGCTTCGTTAGGCAGAAGCGTGCTAAGTCATACATCCATAGTATTGAGGCTGATGGGTCATCCCTGACCCAGGAGTCTCAGATTCGGGAGTCGGCTGTTGCTCACTTCCAGACCCTCTTCACTTCTAACAGAGGGTCCCTCGTTGCCCCGACCGTCTCTTTCTTCCCCACCATCCCTCCTTCGGTCGACCTTGTCGACCTCTGTGAGCTTCCGAGCAGGGAGGAGATTAGAGATGCTGTTTTTGGGATTGATCCCAACAGCGTTTTTGGCCCTGATGGGTTCTCTTCCCTCTTTTATCATGTCTACTGGGATATAGTCGAGCCTGATGTTGAGGAGACAGTGTTAGATTTCTTCATCGGTCACTGGATGCCTGATTCTTTCACGGCTACCTCTATCGTCTTGATTCCCAAAAGACCCAATCCGAGTTCTTGGTCCGACTACAGGCCCATCAGTCTGTGTAACGTGACCAATAAGCTTATTTCGAAAATTCTTAACGGTCGCCTTTCCCCTATCCTTCCCTCCCTCATCTCTCCGAACCAGAGTGGCTTCGTCAAGGATCGGGTCATTAGTGATAACATACTTTTGGCCCAGGAGATGATCCACGATATCTCCCATGCAGACTGGAAGCGGGCACCGAACATTGCACTGAAGCTAGATATAGCTAAGGCGTACGATAGAGTGGAGTGGCCGTTTCCTAGGGAGGCACTGACTAGGATGGGATTCCCGGAGCGATGGATCAGCTTTGTAGAGGTGTGTGTGGAGCATTGCACATTCTTGGTTCTGGTTAATGGCAGCCCCACAGATTTTTTTCCCTCATCTAGAGGTCTTAGACAGGGAGACCCCCTTTCCCCGTCCCTTTTTGTTCTTGCGGCAGACTACCTCTCTCGCTGTCTTGACGGCTTTATCCGCGACTATCCTCAGATGACATATAGCACTCGTGGCTATGGTCCCCCCGTCTCGCACCTATCTTATGCGGATGACATCATCATCTTCACTCGTGCGGATGAAGATGGGCTGATCGAGCTTATGCACCTACTGGAGCATTATAGCTCGGTTACCGGCCAGCTGATTAGTGTGCAGAAGAGCACCTTCACCCTTTCCTCCTCCAGCGCGGACAGGTGGGCTCAGTTTGTCCACGAGATCACTGGCTTTGGGCACGGCGACCTTTCCATTACCTACCTTGGTGCCCCTTTATATAAGGGCAACCTCACGAGAGCGCTCTTTGCGGGCATCAGGCAGAGGATTATCGATAGGATTTCTGGTTGGTCGCATAGACATCTTTCGTTCGGTGGTCGGCTTGCTCTGATCAAGAGCACCCTTAGCGCCCTTCCGCTTCATTTACTTATGGTCCTCGACCCCCCTAGGTCCACTCTTGACGAGATTGACCAGATCATGGCTCGTTATTTCTGGGGTTACGAGGATGGTTCGGGAAGGGGGAGACGTACCCACTGGGTGAGTTGGGACTCTATCTGCCGCCCTCTCCCTGAGGGTGGCCTTGGCATTCGTCGCCTTAGAGAAATTGTTACTGCCTTCTCATACAAGTTGTGGTGGCGCTTCAGAGAAGGAAAGTCGCTTTGGGCCCAGTACCTTCGCGGCAAGTACTGCTCTAGACGCGCCAACCACCCCTGTTGGGTGACGGCGATTGCGCATGATAGCAGACAGTGGCGGCGCCTCACTATGGTTGGTAGGCGCGCCCAGGATCACATTTTTTGGGTTTTGGGGGATGGCGAGGTTAGTTTCTGGGATGAGTGGTGGTTAGGTGATAGGCCGTTGTCTAGAGATAGGCAGGTGTCGCATTCCCCCTACCTGCTTGTGCGCGACCTTTGGACGGACGGGTCGTGGGATAGGGGGAAGCTTGATAGAGAGTTGGGCTCTGGGGCTGGTTTTAGTGAGCAGTTATTAGATAGGATCCAGCAGATACCCATCTCGGGGGACGGTTCGGATGGTATGAGGTGGAGACTTACATCATCGGGTGTGTTTTCTACTACCTCGGCTTGGGAGCAAATCAGGCTGAGAGATCGGCCGAATCTTCTCTTCGGAGCCATCTGGAACGACCTTTTCACCCCTACCATATCTGTTTTCCTTTGGCGCCTCCTCTTGCGCCGGATACCCGTGGACACTGTGTTACATGCGAGGGGGATCTCCTTCCCCTCCCGATGTGTGTGTTATTCTGAGACCGGACGTCATGAGACCGAGACCTTTACCCACCTTTTTCTAGAGAGTGAGATTGTGAGGAGAGTGTGGGAGCATTTTGCTACTTGGACTCATATATCCCTACCCTCCACAGACAGTTTTTTTGAGCTCCTGAGTTTTTTCTCACAGAGCACACACTTTAGACACGTGAGCTTCGTCATTCCTTGTCTGATCCTTTGGTTCACCTGGACGGAAAGGAATAGTGCGAAGCATAGGGATATTACTTTCTTGCTTTCTCACATTGTTTTGGAGGTGGAGAGACACATTTCGCTTCTCACAGCGTTAGGCAGGCTTTCTGCACGTGACTGGACAGGCTGCACGCCACCGCACCGATACAGGGTGGCTCCTCCTCTGCCTGTTCGGTCCCCTCGGCCCAGAGCTGTTGTTTGGCTTCGACCCGACTCTCCTTGGGTCAAGCTGAACACCGATGGATCTTTCGATCGCCATAGCGGTACTGCCGGAGGAGGAGGTTTGATCTGGGACCACAGTGGAGCCCTTATCACCGCCTTCCACACGTCCCTTCAGGCCTCCTCGAGCTACGATGCAGAGATTCAGGCATTACAGATTGGCCTTCAGATTGCTGCCGACCTCTCTAGTCATATTTGGATTGAGCTGGACGCTGCTGTCGTCACCCTCCTGTCCCCGGGTCATCAGGGCTCGTGGCAGATTCAGCACCCGCTCATGCGCATTAGAGATCTACTTTGGTCTGTCGATTACAGGATCACACACATCTTCCGTGAGGGGAACAGACCTGCTGATTACCTTGCCAGCCTTGGCGCTACCATACCAGACACGCACACGTATCAGACCTACACTGCTCCACTCCGCCTTCGCACGCTAGTTCGGATGAATCAGCTGGGATATCCATCATTTCGATTCTAGTAGATTAGGTTTTTGGGTTTGCTTTTCTTAGACCATCCACTTATTCCGGGCACCTGTTAGCCCGCTGACAGACCTTGTACTATTTTCATTTGCTGTTTTCGTTACTGTATTGTTTGGACTGTGAGACTATGTTGAGTGTTTTGGCCCATTTTAGGGCTATGATCTATATACAGGTTGGGGATCCAGCCTAATCCCCCGCCCCTCGGGGCGTTGTTTGATTAGAAAAAAAAAACCTAGCAACAATGTTTAAGTCGGGTAGATATGGGTCAATAATGGCAGCTAACTATGAAACTAAGAACAGACAACCAACTATGCAAGTATATAGAATAAATATACAACAATATTTAAATCATATGAAAAGTAGTGTATTTATGTCGGGTAGTTGTAATGGGTCAATAATAACAGACTTCTACAATTTCTACTTTTAGTTTTTATAATAAAAAGCAACTTAAGTCAACTAACATAGCAACAATAAACAACGAACCTAGCAGCAAAAGACAAATAACCTAGCAGCGTCAGAAAACTAACCTAGCAACAATAGACAACTAACCTAGCAATATTTATTTCATATAAAAAGTCCGGTATTTAAGTCGGGTAGTTACTGCTCAGTAATGGTAGACTTCATATAAAGTGGACAAAAACTAGGGTTACACTGCATTGTCAAAGGCTAAATACTTTTGTGCCGCCCTACCAAAGAAGAGTCATCACAAAGCTGAAGGTGAAAATCTTCTACAATTTCTATATATTAAAATCTTTATAATAAGAATTATAATCTCTGTTAATTTTCTCTTAATCCTCACCATGTTTTATGCATTAACTATTGCATGATATGTTTCATAACCCTATTCTCTCTGAATATTGGACTACAGAATATGGATCACCCGACTATGGATGAGATGAATGACGATAACGAATACACACTGCCATGGTTCTATAACCGTGTTGTGCAAAGGGTTCTCCACTATATGGTAAAGTTCTTTGTTTTAATTCTTCTTTTAATAATGCACTGTTACATATAAAAAGCACAGTTTAACTGAAAAAAGAATACATGTTGTGATGCTCCAGCCCTTTCCACCATCAACGCACTACTATTTCCCTGATGAGGATCTGTCCCGGAGATGCATTATATATACATTAGAAGAACGCACGTACGAGACTGTGATAAAAAGGATTGATGGCGCCCAACAATTGTAGACGGTTGGCGTCAGTACATTGTTACAGAGGACGTTGAACTTGGTTTCTTATTGACCTTCAGACCAACCAGCAACTTAGACTATGAAATTAGAATCATTGACCGCGACGATTGTAGTCGGCTGCCACAACATACTTTCAATGTCAAGATTAAGCCCACACATGTTGAACGTGTCCGTTTGGTAAGTTTAATAAATTTCATCTGGCTGCATAATTAACTTGTTTGTATTTAAATACATATAATACATATAAATTACTTTATTCTTGTAGCCCATACCAGCGCCTTTCTGGAGGGAACATATCAAAGGCAAATTTTATCACTACCACCGCGCATGTATCCAAGTAGGAGGGAGAGTTTACAGAGTAAACGTTGCTCAGGGAGATGATGGAAGGAAAACTATGCAGAATCCCAACGCTTGACGATTGTTTGAAGAAAATGCAATCTTAGAAGGGACAACCTGCACTTTCTTCCTTGTGCAAGATGATGTAGACATGATCAAATTTAGAACTAAGATGTAGTGAGTGTGATCGTTGTGTCTGATGGAAGTGTCTTTTGTTGTGATCTGATGGAAGAAAACTTGTTTGCTGTCTTTTGAACGATGGTCTTATGGAACTGTTTTGTTATAAATCTTATTTGATGCATTTTTAGTTATTATTTAATATCTTTTTGATATCTTTTGATCTTTTTGTTAGAAGTGTTCGTTATTTATTCAAACCTAGCAACTAGATATATCTAACATAGCAGTACCATATAACTAACCTAGCAACATGATAGAACTAACATAGCAATAACAAAAACTACCAATGCAACATGCTAGAACTAACCTTGCAGCTTCTGACAACAAACCTGGCAACTACAGACAACTAACCTAGCAACAATAGACAACTAACCTAGCGGAATGAAATAAATAACCCAGCCACAAAAAGCAACTAACCTTGCTAGAACTAACCTTGCAGCTTCAGACAACTAACCTAGCAACATAAGACAACTAACCCAGCAGCTTGAGAGAACTAACCTAGCAACTGGTGTACAACTAAGCTAGCAACTGCATAGATATAACCTTGCAACAACATAAAACTAAAATTGCAAGTAAAAATAACTAACCGCAACTAATTATATCTAACCTTGCAACTGAATATATCTAACCTTGCAACTAAAATTATCTAACCTAGCAACATCGGACAACTAACATAGCAACTAGTTAAAACAAACCTTGCAACTTCAGACAACTAACATGGCAACAATAGACAACTAACCTAGCGGAATGAAAAAAATAACCCAGCCATAAAAAGCAACTAACCTTGCAGCTTCAGACAACTAACCTAGCAACATAAGACAACTAACCCAGCAGCTTGAGAGAACTAACCTAGCAAGTGGTGTACAACTAAGCTAGCAACTGCATAGATATAACCTTGCAACAACATAAAACTAAAATTGCAAGTAAAAATAACTAACCGCAACTAAATATATCTAACCTTGCAACTGAAAATATCTAACCTTGCAACTAAAATTATCTAACCTAGCAACAGCGGACAACTAACATAGCAACTAGTTAAAACAAACCTTGCAACTAAAATTATCTAACCAAGCAACTACAGACAAGTAAGCTTGCAACAACAGATAAATAACCTAGCAAACTAGATAGGGCTAAACTAGCAACATTGAAACTACTGAACTAACTTTGCAACTTTAAGCAACTAAACTAGCAACTACAGAATATTAACCTTGCAATTCAGACAACTAATCTTGCATAAAAATAAAACTAATCTTGTATCAAAAAATAATATTTACATCAAAAAAGTATTCAAATCCAAAAAAACAAAAAACATTGTCACTGAAATCAAACTACAAGTCAATTGTCTTTGAAATGGACAGTCTTCACCCTTTCGGCAGGTTTCTTCTTTCCTCCAAACACGTCTGCCTTCTTATCATTTTCTGATTTCAGCTCATTGAATTCATTTAGGACAATTTCCGAGCAGTATTTACTACGCATTTGTTTCAACTGCTCAGGATTATCCTTTAGAAGACCAGAGTTCCAATTTTAACGCCACCTCCAAAATATATTTCCATATGGCGCATGACAAACACTCCACAGTCTACTTTATTCTTCTCATCTCTCCATGGCATATCAAGTCTGATTGGCTTTAATTTGAAAACAAGTGATCCACATTCAAGCATTCCTTGGAATTTCAAATATTCAACAAGTAGTTTTTTCTGAAAAAAAAAAAGAACAATTATTAAAAATGTATTAACATTGCATGATATAATATTAACTGTATATGCATTGTTCTAAAATTAATTTAAAAAGATTAGAGATTATTACCAGATTTATATGTTGATATTCATATTTTCCACATGTAAGGCCACCAACAGTAGAATTGTCCAATATGTGAATGTGATATGCTTTCAAATCAAAACAGACCACATACAAGTGATCACTCTTGCACACAGGGAAGAACATCTGATAAAAAAAAAAAAAATTATATAATATTAGCATGTTAGAAAATAATAAAACTAACCAATTCCAATTTAAAATGAAAATTACCATATCAACATCTTCAAATTTAGAATGAGTTTTTGATTTTCTAAAATCATTATCCAAACTCTCGATGAATAAAGTGGCTTTGGACTTCAAATCTCATTTCTCCCCAGCGAACGGAACACTACAATTCTGGAAACAAATGAAAAAAATATGTTATAAAATAATAAATCAAATATAACTAAGCTAGCAAGTACATACAAATAAAACTAAGTATATATATAACATTTCAAGTCTATATATCTAACATTGCAACTAAGTATGTATAACTTAGCAACTACAGAGACCTAACCTAGCAACAACTGATAATTAGACAAGTAACCTAGCAACTACATATATCTAACCTGCCAGCATCACAAATAAAACTAATCTAGCAGCACTATACAACTAACCTAGCAACTAGTGATAACTAACTTAGCAACTACATACAAGTAACCTCGCAACGAATTTGAACTAACCTAGCAGCATCAGAAATAAAACTAACCTAGCACCACCAAAAAACAACAAACATTGCACCTATCAAATGTAGATTCAATTACAGAAAATACCAAAACAAGAAAATATTCAAATAAATAAGAATCAAATATATAAGTAAACTTACACTGGAATATGTTGATGCAAAAAATCTCAACGGCTGGCCAGGTTTTCTGGATTGTTCTCTTAAGTTCTAAATTCTGGACCAGGTATCAAGTACAGAGACACTGACATATGCATCTGGTCTTAAGGAACTCAGATCTTCTTTCATCAAAATTAGATCCCCATTCTGAAAAATTGTCTCATACCTGACAGCACAAAAATAAGAAAAGAACAAGAAAAAATAAATTGGAGTTAATAAATGCAATAAAATGTGAAAAAATATATAAAATTTCTCAAGTATGAAAATTTACATTGTCTCCTGATCTTCTTCCAATATCCAATCATATATTTCTTGATTTCTTGAACCTTCTTTTGACATGTTGTATTGTTTCAATGCAAGTTTCTCATTGTCTTTTAGTTTCCTTTTCAACTTCTCCTGTTGCTTCACTTTCTCTGTTCTTCTTTCCTCTGTTTCTCCATTTTTTCTTTATGAATTCTTTCTTTCACATCTTTCTCCCCTTTCTCTCTCTGTCTCAGCTTCTCCTGCTCAACCCTCTCTCTCTCAATCTCTTTCTCTTCTTCAATTCTCTCCCTCTCTTTCTCTTTCTCTTTTTCTTTTTCAAGCCTCATTCTATCTCTCTCTTTCTCTTTTTTTTTCTCCACCCTCTCTCTCTCAACCTCTTTTTCTTTTTGAACTCTCTCTCTCTCCTTCTCCTCCCTCAGCTTCTTCTCTTTCTCTTTTTCTCTCTCTTTCTCCTCTCTCTCTTTCTCATGTTTTTCTTTCTGCTCTCTCTCTTTCTTCTCTCTCTCCTTCTCCTCCCTCTGTTTCTTTTCTCTCTCCTTCTCCTGTCTTTCTTTCTCCACTCTCTCTTTCTCCTATTTTTCTTTCTTCTCTTTCTCTTTCTGCTCTCTCTCCTTCTCCTATCTCTCCTTTTGCTCTCTCTCTTTCTTTTCCCTCTCTCTGACTTCTCTCTCCTTCTCCTCCCTCTGTTTCTGTTCTTTCTCTTTCTCCTCTCTCTGCTTCTTTTCTCTCTCTCTCTCTTTCTGGGCAACCTCACGAGAGCGCTCTTTGCGGGCGTCAGGCAGAGGATGATCGACAGGATCTCTGGTTGGTCGCATAGACATCTTTCTTTCGGTGGTCGGCTTGCGTTGATCAAGAGCATTCTTAGCTCTTTTCCAATTCACTTGCTTATGGTCATCGACCCCCCTAGGTCTACTCTTGATGAGATAGACCAGATTATGGCCCGTTATTTCTGGGGTTACGAGGACGGTTCTGGGAGGGGGAGACGTCCCACTGGGTGAGTTGGGACTCCATCTTTCGTCCCCTCCTTGAGGGTGGGCTTGGCATCCGCCGCCTCAGGGACATTGTTACAGCTTTCTCATACAAGCTGTGGTGGCGCTTCAGGGAAGGAAAGTCGCTTTGGGCTCAGTACCTTCGCGGCAAGTACTGCCCTAGACGAGCCAACCACCCTTGTTGGGTGACGGCTGTTGATCATGATAGTAGGCAGTGGCGGCGCCTTACTAGGGTTGATAGGCGCGCCCAGGATCACATCTTCTGGGTTCTGGGCAAAGGCGATGTTAGTTTCTGGGATGAGTGGTGGGTAGGTGATAGGCCATTGTCTAGGGATAGGCAGGTGTCGCATTCCCCCTACCTGTTTGTGAGCGACCTCTGGACGGACAGGTCGTGGGATAGGGGGAAGCTTGATAGGGAGTTGGTGTCTGGTGCGGGTTTTAGTGAGCATTTATTAGATCAGATCCAGCATATCCCTATCTCGGGGGACGGTTCAGATAGCATGAGGTGGAGACTTACATCATCAGGTGTGTTTACAGGTAGAGAGACACATTTCACTCCTCATCGCATTGGGCAGGCTCACGACCCGAGACTGGACAGGCTGCACGCCACTACATCGCTACATGGTGGCCCCACCCCCGCCTGTTCGACCCCCTCGGCCTAGAGCTGTTGTTTGGTTTCGACCTGACTCTCCGTGGGTCAAGCTAAAAACTGATGGCTCCTTTGATCGCCACACTGGAGTTGCCGGAGGAGGAGGCTTGATCCGGGACCATAGCGGCGACCTCATCACCGCCTTTCACACGTCTCTTCAGGCTTCCTCGAGCTATGATGCAGAGATTCAGGCATTACAGATAGGCCTTCAGATTGCTGTCCACCTCTCTAGCCACATTTGGATCGAGCTAGACGCTGCGGCTGTCGTCACCCTTTTAACCTCGGGCCACCAGGGCTCGTGGCAGATTCAGCACACGCTTATGCGTATTAGAGATCTACTCCGGTCTGTCCATCACAGGATCACGCACATTTTCCGTGAGGGGAACAGACCCGCCGACTATCTTGCCAGCCTTGGCGCCACAATACTAGACACACATACATTCCAGATCGACACTGCTCCACTCCGCCTTCGCACCCTTGTACCGATGGACCAGCTTGGATATCCTGCGTTCCGCTTTCACTAGTTTAGGTTTTTTGCTTTCATTAGTCTGGACATTTATTTCGGGCATCTGTTAGCCCGAAGATCGACTATGTATTGTAGTTTCTATTTCTTTTTCGTTTTTCGATTCTTTTTGGTTTTTGGTTTTTGATTTTGATTTGTGAGACGATGTAGACTATTGTATCTTGATCGTTGATATTTTGGGCCCCGACTTTGGGGTCCTGATCTATACACAGGTTGGGGATCCAGCCCAATCCCCCGCCCTTCGGGGGCGTTGTTTGTTTAAAAAAAAAACCTAGCAAGAAAAGACAACTAACTTAGCAGCTACAGATAAGTAACCTAGCAACAAGAAACAATTAACCTAGCAGCAAAAGATAACTAACCTAGCAACAAGAAAGAAGTAACCTAGACGAATCAGACAACTAACCTAGCAACAATAAACAACTAAACTAGCAGCTACAGATAATTAACCTAGCAACAATAAACAACTAAACTAGCACCTACAGATAACTAGCTATGCAACAATAAACAACTAAACTAGCACCTAAAGATAACTAACCTAGCAACAAGAAAGAAGTAACCTAGCAGAATCAGACAACTAACCTAGCAACAATAAACAATTAAACTAGCACCTACAGATAACTAACCTAGCAGCAAAAGACAACTAACCTAGCAACAAAAGACAATTAACCTAGCAACAAAAGACAACTAACCTAGCAAAAACAAAAAAATAACCTAGCAACAGCAAAATACTAACCCAGCAACAAGATATACATAAAATCATTGCACTACAGACAAAAAATAAATAAAATACCAACCTGAACAAAATCATCAGACATTTCCTTTTGTTTTGATTTTAATAACTGTAATGACATTTGTTCCAAACGTTCATCAACAAAACCTCGGCCAAAACTACCAATTTTGGCCTCAGCATTGGATCTCTTGCGCAACAGGTCACAGTTCCAACCAACAAAGGAGAGCAGACTCCTTGGAACATCACGATTTAGAAAAGCAAGCCGATCAACGTATAAAACCTGCATGTTGGAAAAAAAATTATATATATATAAACAAAAAATGGAATATAAATTGTTTAAGAATAATATAAAAATAAATTCTTACAACGAGAAAAAGAAGAGGCCCATTAAAAGCAGTCTTGTTGGTCTTTTCCCATTTCATTCTTTTTGAAATCAAACTTCGAAGCGTGTATTCACACCAATTCAAGTCAGATACAGATGTTATGTCATTAATGGACTTGAAGAAAAGTGGGTTGACATAACCAGTAGATATTGACCCAATTATCAGAGCATCCACCAAAGCAGCAAAATGACAACAGAACATTTCACCACCATCACGACACTCCAACATTTCCTTGCTCACGATTTCAGCAGTGATTTTATCAGAAGATAGTGTAAACTTACTCCTCCAATTATCCAACAACTCACAACACTCAGATTTCCTCTTTAATTCAATAGTCTTATCCCCTCTAGGAAAGCCTAATACCTTCTCCACATCAACAGATTCAATGTGGACTTTGCCCTCACTACAACGCAATACAGAGCTAATTGGGTCAAAATTATCCAACACCCAGAAAGATAAATTGGTTGGAATCTCTTTAATGTTAAGATGCAGCAAATATCCAAACCCCATTTTCTCTACAGATCTTTTATGATCATCATTTAATTTAGCAATGGACTCAAACAAAACTTTTGGAGAAGACCGTGTTGAGAGCCTTGGGAAACGAATTTGAGCATCTGACTGCCGTTGACGAGCTTCACGTACAGGATTGTGAGATGAATCAGTCAGCAAAAGAATGTCATCATTCCTTTGAGGCTCCATTTGTTCAAATTAAATTGAGTTACAAAAAAAAAATGTCAAATAAATATAACAAACCTTGCATCAACAGAAAAGTAAACTTGCAACTAACCAAGCAACTACAGAGAACTAACCCAGCAGCATTAGAGAACTAACCTAGCAGCAAAGATAACTAACCTAGCAACATCATACAACTAATCTAGCAGTCAGACAACTAACCTAGCAACATCAGACAACTAACCTAGCAGCAAAAGACAACTAAGCTAGCAACATCAGACAACCAAACAATCAGCTACAGGTAACTAACCTAGCAACAAAACTCAACTAACCTAGCACCATCAGACAACTAACCTAGCAGCAAAGACAACTAACCTAGCAACATCATACACTACCTAGCAGCATCAGACAACTAACCTAGCAGCAAAAGACAACTAACCTAGCAGCAAAAGACAACTAAGCTAGCAACATCAGACAACCAACATATCAGCTACAAGTAACTAACCTAGCAACAAAACTCAACTAACCTAGCACCATCAGACGGAGACGAATGCTCCCTCTCTCTAGAAAAATCCTCTACCTTCTCTCTAGGAAAACTTCACCCATCTTCAACAATTTCAACAAAAAATCAATATTTTCGTTCAGCTTTACAGTTTTTCGGCAAGCCGGCGCCGGCGCCGGCCGGTCACAGACCCCCCCTCTTCTCGCAAAATCAAAAATATATCCAGTAAATCAAAAATTCTTTTACATTTCCTTCCTTTTTTTTCCATCCATAATTTATATCCAGTAAATCAAAAATATATCCAGCTATAGTACCGCCGAATTTCATTCCGGCCAACAGCATAGCTCCACCATCCTCTCAAACCTCGGATTTGGAGCGTCTCATTTCAAATCCGAAAGTTCGAGAAGTTCTCTCGGTTCTCCTTGCAAGGATCAATACCCAAATTATAGAAAAGGAAAGTAATAACATCGAAGAAGGTGAAATCGTTGAAAATTTAAGGAAAAATCAGATCGGGACAGTGGCGTCGGATTGCAATGGGAAGATGATGACCAGTGGAGGAACGGGCTGGTCGGAGATCTCCTTAGGGCCGAACGCAGTCCAAAACTCAAACCCGCCGGAGACGATGGCCCCCGTCACCACCATCTCACTGTTGACCGGTCAACCTACAACCCTTCCCTCACAACCTTTACTCGCAGCTGTAGGGTTTGGAGACGATTATGCGGCGACCTCCAATCCATCCGAACATATACTGGGCCAGCGTGGTAGTTTGGGCCGATTATCAACTGAGCCCATTACACTTCCTCAGTCTGGGCCTCTTATTGCGCCCAATCCAACAGCTTTGAATTTTTCCACCCCTTCCAATTCTTACCCTAACCCTCCCCAGCCCATCCTCATTCTCAGCCCCGAATTGGTCCTTCCTCACTATGGGACTACCCAACCAACCACACAGCCCAACATCACCAAAATCACACTCACTAAACCTCAATATCCAACCTCCCAGCCCACTTCGGAAAATCCAACCAAGCCCGCCATCACCCTTACTCAACAGCCCGCCATCCCAACCAAAATCACTCCCCTCAATCCCTGCCAACAGCCCGTCATCACCCAACCGACAGGAAGCGTCCACCGGTCGCTCGCCGGCGCTGGCACCGGCACGGCCGCCGAAAAATCTCAGCCGGTCAACACTCCTCTCGGGGATGCCCGGGAGTTAACTCTTTGGTCCGGAATTCTCGGCCCCCGCCTAAATTCAATCTCTCCGACCAAACAGCTCGTTGGAATAGCCTCTGCTGCCGCCGGAGATAATGAACTGGACATAAGGTACGTGCGGGAAGACGGTGTGATTGTTGCGAACCCCAGCACGACGTCGACGGGCCAACCGATCAGGACTCCACCGACGACCGCCTCCACGGTCAAAGCCGCTGCACCCGGCCCTCAACTGGGCACCTCCACAGGTCCGCTTTCTTTCCGAGAAGCTATTACTGGGAGAAGAGATGACGGCTCAGGCGCCCCGCGGCCGACACCCAAGGATTTTATCTTTGACGGGGGATACGAGCATGCCTGCGGGACCATTATCCGCTCGGAGGGGAACAAAGTGAAGGCACGATACACTGAAGCCGAATCTGTTGCTCCTCGAGATAACACTCTGGTCTTTAAGTTTTCATATGCTATCCCCGCTCCTCGAGATATATCTGCTGGGTTAGGGAAACTGGGTTTTAAGGGTAGAGTGTCGTCGAAGTGGTATAATTTCACCACCTTCTAGTCTCGTTTCATCTCCCCGAGGACTATAACGAGGTCTGGCTTAAGACCTCCATCCATTTGTGTGGATGCCCAGCTAGGGTGTTCAAATATTATGCCGGGTGTAACCCGAAGACGGAGACGCCGGTCGTCCCCGTGTGGTGCTGCCTTCCCGACCTCCCACCCCATCTTTACGACCGTGCTGCCATCACTACACTAGCTAAGTGTATTGGGCAGCCGATTCGTATCGCGCCCCGACGGCCCTTCAGACGAGGGCTAACGTGGCGCGATTTTGCGTCGAGATAGATCTGAGAGCTGAGCTTGTTCATGAGATTGAGATTGAACAGGGCTCGGAGTCTCTTGTTTAGCGGGTGATCTTTGAGAAGATCCCCGCGTTCTGCACCTCGTGCAACCACGTGGGTCATGTTGCGGCCGATTGCTACATCAGTGGCAATAAGCCACGGCCCGCTCTCCTGCAGCGCCATCGTGCGACCCAGCAGGGAACCTCCACCAGCCGGAGAGACCCGAAGGGAAAGGGCAAAAGCCCTCTCCGCGCGCCCGAGACCCCGAAGGGCAAGGCTGTGATTGTCGATACTGCCCAAACTGGGAAGGATGCTCATGCTAACCAGCCTAAGCAGTTGGCCTTAGTGGGTCCCAAGCCCAAGTCCACGGGCTTTCTCCCTAGACAGACCTTACAGACGGCCTTCAAGGCCAACCACTCCTATTTTGCTATTCTCTCCCCTCAGGCAGAGAAGGATGTTGTTCCTTCCTCCAGCAGGACTCCTAAGATTATCGATCTTACGCTTCTGGATGACGATGACCTCCTTGGAGACGTCATGGACCAGCCGATCGCCACACCCAGGGAAGAGTCCATCCACCTATCCGATGATAGTGTGCGCGATGCCGGTCCTTTGACCGTGCGCGCATCTAGCCCAGTCCGATCTTCGGATTTGAGGGCTACTGCCGCCACCGCTCCCCCGAAAGGGGATGTGTCGGCCCACCCCCCTACTGGGATTGGAAGCTCGGTCGATCTTATAGCCACCTCTCAGCCTCTTTCTACCGGCGAGCAACCGAGTGCCCTGCCTGCTGGACTCCCTCTTTCACCCATCCCCGAGCAGATATGCGGGCTTAACCGCGCGCAGCATGATGTCTCGTGCGAGAGCTTCGCCTCTAGTGCTTTTCTTCACCTTGACAGACAGGAGACAGCCCCGGAGATGGGGCAACCCGCTAGTGCTGCTATAGGTCAGTCTGTCTAGCAAGACGACTCACAGGCCATGAGTACATACCGAGGCAGACAGACCTCGAGGACCAGAGCCATGCAGCGCACGAGACGGCGGACGATCTCCCCTGCTATTGGACCCTGCCGCCGCACGACACGACGGATGATCTACCCTTATTTAGGTGGCCCGAATCAGCCTCGCCATAGGCGGACTACGTCCGGTGGCTCTTGCGACCGTTGATATGTCCATCACATCCATTACTTGGAATGGCCGTGGCCTGGCGAACAGGGCTACTCTCTCTCACCTTCATTCTCTCATTCGTGACCACAGAGTCGATTTTGTTGGCTTTATTGAGCCGATGATTCGCACTCCTTCTTTTGACCATTACTCGCGTCGCCAGGGCTTCCACTCGGGCGTGGGTAATATTCGCACAAGATCTGGTTTTTCCACTCGCGTGACTACACTTGTCGGGTCCTCCGTGACACAGATCAGGTGCTTCACGTAGAGATTTCCGCTGACCACCTCCCGGAGCCCATCTTTCACACTTTGGTTTATGCCAAGTGTACTAGGGTCGGGCGATATGACCTTTGGGACACCCTGCGTGAGATTGCCGAGAGTAAGGAGGGATTGCCATGGATGGTTAGTGGTGATTTCAACATCTTTCTGCATCCCGATGAGCGTGTGGGTGGCCGTACAGACCGGTCATGGGAGATGTGGGATTTTGCTCAGGCGGTGGCGGACTGCGAGTTAATTGACGCTGGATGTGATGGTGAGCCCTTCACGTGGGTGAGGGACGGACTCAAAGAGAGGTTAGACCGTGCCTTAGTTTCTGAGGCGTGGTCGAAGGTGTTTGCGGTTACGACCGTCACACACCTTACTCGATTCGGGTCCGACCATTCACCCCTTCTCATCCAGTGCCGTTTTTCGAGCACCCGCCGCCGCTCTTCGTTTAGGTTCCAAAACATGTGGGTTCGCCACCACTCCTTCCATGACACTGTCAGGGATTCCTGGCTTCAGCCGACTGGGCACTTCGGGAAGTGCAATCCCGAGGCGAAGCTCGGCAGACTGCGACGTCGGTTGAGACAGTGGAACTGGGATGTTTTTGGAAACCTTCATCAGCGCCTTCCTGCGGCTCAGAGTGCACATGCGACGGCTGAGGGGGCCTATGACCTGGATCCCACTCCGGAGAATAGGACTGCCATGCACCGCTGCCACGCCGAGTACCAGCTCCGACTCCTTATGGAGGAGGACTTCTGGAAGTAGAAGGCGGCCGTTCGCTGGGTGGCCGAGGGCGAGCGGAACACTAGGTTCTTCCAGGGCTACGTTAGGCAGAAGCGTGCTAAGTCGTACATCCATAGTATCGAGGCTGATGGGGCATCCTTGACCCAGGAGGCTCAGATTCGGGATTCGGTTGTTGCTCACTTCCAGACCCTCTTCACCTCTGACAGAGGGTCCCTTTTGGCCCCGACCGCTTCTCTTTTCCCCACCATCCCTCCTTCGGTCGATCTCATTGGCATCTGTTAGCACCCGAGTAGGGAGGAGGTAAGGGATGCTGTATTCGGGATTGATCCCAACAGCGTTTCTGGCCCGGATGGTTTCTCCTCCCTCTTCTATCAGGTCTGCTGGGATCTTGTTGAGACTGATGTCGAGGAGGCGATGTTGGTTTTTTTTATCTGGCCACCGGATGCCGGAATCCTTCACGTCTACCTCTGTCGTCTTGATCCCCAAACGACCCAACCCGAGCTCTTGGTCCGATTACAGGCCCATCAACCTGCGTAACGTGACCAACAAGCTCATTTCAAAGATTCTTAATGGCCGTCTTTCCCCCCTTCTTCCCTACCTAATCTCTCCGAACTAGAGTGGATTCGTCAAGGATCGGGTCATTAGTGATAACATCCTTCTGGCTCAGGAGATGATCCACGACATCTCCCGAGCGGACTGAAAGTGGGCTCCGAATATCGCGCTGAAGCTAGACATGGCTAAGGCGTATGATAGGGTTGAGTGGCCGTTTCTTAGGGAGACGTTGGTTAGGATGGGATTCCTTGAGCGTTGGATCAGCTTTGTGGAGGCGTGTGTGGAGTATTGCACGTTCTCGGTCCTGGTTAATGGCAGCCCCACCGATTTCTTTCCCTCCTCTAGAGGCCTTAGACAGGGCGACCCCCTTTGCCCTTCCCTCTTCATTCTTGCGGGGACTACCTCTCTCGCTGCCTTGACGGCTTCATCCGCGACTCTCCTCATATGACCTATGGCACCCGTGGCTATGGTCCTACCATCTCTCACCTTTCTTATGCGGATGACATCATTATCTTCACCCGGGCAGATGATGATGGACTGGTCGAGCTTATGCGCCTTTTGGAGCACTATGGCTTGGTCACCGGTCAGCTTGTCAGTGTGCAGAAGAGCACCTTCATCCTTTCATCTGCCACCGTGGACAGGTGGGCTCAGCGGGTCCACGACATTACTGGCTTTGCACGTGGCGACCTTCCCATTACCTACCTCGGGGTCCCTTTATATAAGGGCAACCTCACGAGAGCGCTCTTTGCGGGCGTCAGGCAGAGGATGATCGACAGGATCTCTGGTTGGTCGCATAGATATCTTTCTTTCGGTGGTCGGCTAGCGCTGATCAAGAGCACTCTTAGCTCTCTTCCGATTCACTTGTTTATTGTCCTCGACCCCCCTAAGTCTACTCTTGACGAGCTTGACCAGATTATGTCTCGATATTTCTGGCGTTATGAGGACGGGTCTGGGAGGGGGAGACGTACTAACTGGGTGAGTTGGGACTCTATCTGCCGCCCCCTCCCCGAGGGTGGCCTTGGCATCCGCCGCCTCAGGGACATTGTTACAGCTTTCACATACAAGCTGTGGTGGCGCTTCAGGGAAGGAAAGTCGCTTTGGGGTCAGTACCTTCGCGACAAGTACTGCCTTAGACGTGCCAACCACCCTTGTTGGGTCACGGCTGTTGATCATGATAGCAGACAGTGGCGGCACCTCACTAGGGTCGGGAGGCGAGCCCAGGATCACATCTTTTGGGTTTTGGGCGGGGGCGATGCCAGTGTCTGGGATGAGTGGTGGGTAGGTGATAGGCCGTTGTCTAGGGATAGGCAGGTGTCGCATTCCCCCTACCTGCTCGCGAGCGACCTCTGGACGGACGGGTCGTGGGATAGGGGGAAACTTGATAGGGAATTGGGGGCTGGTGCGGGTTTTAGCGAGCAGTTATTAGATCAGATCCAACAGATCCCTATCTCGGGGGACGGTTTAGATAGCATGAGGTGGAGACTTACATCATCAGGTGTGTTTTCTACTAGCTCGGCTTGGGAGCAGATAAGGCTGAGGGATCGGTCTAATCTCCTCTTCGGGGCTATCTGGAGTGACCTTTTCACGCCTACTATTTCGGTGTTCCTTTGGCGCCTCCTCTTGCGCCGGATACCCGTCGATACTGTCCTACACGCGAGAGGGATCTCCTTCCCCTCTCGGTGTGTGTGTTGTTCTGAGACTGGACTGTTAGAGTAGGGTACCCGGCGTTCCAATCTAATTGGACGTATTCTACTTGTAAATACAGTCTATTGGAATTATATTATGAATAAGGCATTTCTTTATCTTAAGAGAAAGCATTTATCTTATAATTGCACTTAAGATAAAATCCCTAGATCACTTATGGTTATAAGGTATGGTTGCGCATAGAGATGGTGATCATGGAACATACCTTGAAAGCCGTGATCTTAAATACAGTTCCAAGTCGATGGATGTTTCGAGATGGGATATCGAATAATCCATAAAAGACTTGCACATAGTTTGTATGCTTGTTGGACAAGAATGTTGCATTCCATCAACATTAGCGTAAGACGTAAGTACATTTATGTGGGTGCTTGTTAGAGAACAAGTTCACTGAACATGACCGTATGAAAATTCTTAATGAAGAATTTATTCAGTCGAATAAGAATTTTCATGTTACAATAGTACATGACTAATCCTAAGACTTGAGGCACAATGGTAACTTTGTGCATATTACATTCTACTTTGATTTATCCTTTTGGTAGCTAGCACTATCGTTTAAAGGGATAAGTTGGGTATTATGTTAATATGTATGGAAGTTTGTTAGTGGCCAATAAAGGATTCGACACTTATGAAGATAAGTGAATTTCCTATGTGTTTCATAGTTATTAATCCAAAGTCCTTGGCCAAGGCAGAGATGAATAGTGATTCATAACCGGGTTAATAAACATGAAATAGAATCATAGTTATTAAGTCAATTTGGGTTTCGACAAAATCATACCCAAGACTTAATCGGGAAATTAGATGTCGAAAGGATTTTACATGTATGGAGTTGTAATCGGAATAGGTTTACTCGCTATTCACTTAATACTAGATTCATGCTACTTGCTAGGTGTTACCATGATATGTGGGTTCATAAATTAAAGGGTTAATTCATGAATAAGAGTTAATAAGATTTAACTCAAATTACAAAGTGTTGTAAACCCACTACTAGTATTAAGGTGAACCTAAAAGGTCACACTAATTATGAACAAAGGTAAAGATTGTATTTCTAATGGTTAGAATTAATTGATAAATATCTAATTTGATTAGATATCAATTAAAGGAATATATTAATCAATAAGATTGATTAATTACATTTTGGATATTACTTTAGTAATTAAGGTAATTACTAAATTAATAAAGTTGAATTTTAAAATAGGATTTTAAATTTCAAAAATCCAAAATAATAATAATATGATTATTATAATATTGGGAAAATGATATAATAATAAAGTCTTGAGAAAGATTCTCAAGATTTATTATCCAATTATTATTTATATCTTTAAATATGATTTAAGGATTAAAATAATAAATATGATTATAATAAAATGGTTGTTGATGGTTGTTTGAACTACTTAACATATCTTATTATTTTCAAAGTCAAAAGTTAGTAAATACTATTTAAATAAAATTTGATTTTATTTAATATTACTAAATGTTGATTATTTTATGCTAAAATGTTTAGTATAAATATATGCAAAATGGTTTTGCATTTAAGTGAAGTTTTTGATCCTAAATTTCTAAGTGTTAGAAAGAGAAGAAAGTGTTCTTCATAAAACTTCAAGAAAGAGTTCTTAAAATTCCCAAATAAAATTCATAAATATTCCTATACAAGAAAACCGAGTCTTTTCTACTAGCGAAGGAAAGTCGTCGGAACCGGGCTTCATAGGGTGGATACGTTTAGAGGGAAGACACTTGGATTCCTCTAGCGAGTAACCTCAAGTCGTTGAAGTTACAACCGGGAACCGATTCCCTCATCCATCATCAATAGTGAAGGAGTTCAAGACATTCGGTAAATATTTTTACTAGTATTTACTTTATAGTAACAAATCAAAATTTGTATATGATGCATGTTTTAAAGATGACGATCAGTTAATTCGCAATTAGTATGTACGGGTGTTGTATTTATATGATAAATACTTACTTTAAAAATTTTAAATTCCGCTGCGTACAGCCCGTACGGTACTATCGAACCCAACATGGACGCCATGAGACTGAGACCTTTACCCACCTTTTTCTAGAGAGTGAGATTGTGAGGAGAGTGTGGGAGCATTTTGCCACTTGGACTCATATATCCCTACCCACCACATACAGTTTTTTTGAGCTCCTGAGTTTTTTTCTCACAGAGCACACACCTTAGACACGTGGGCTTCCTCATTCCTTGTCTGATCCTTTGGTTCACCTGGACAGAAAGGAATAGTGCGAATCATAAGGATATTACTTTTATGTTTTCTCACATTGTTTTTCAGGTAGAGAGATACATCTCACTCCTCATCGCATTGGGCAGGCTCACGGCACGAGATTGGACAAGCTGCACGCCACCGCATCTCTACATGGTGGCACCACCACCGCCTGTTCGGCCTCTACGGGCCAGAGCTGTTGTTTGGCTTCGACCTGACTCTTCGTGGGTCAAGCTGAACACTGATGGCTCCTTTGACCGCCACAATGGACTTGCCGGAGGAGGAGGCTCGATTTGAGACCATAGCGGCGCCTTCATCACCGCCTTCCACGCGTCCATTCAGGCCTCCTCGAGCTATGATGCAGAGATTCAGGCACTACAGATTGGCCTTCAGATTGCTATCCACCTCTCTAGTCATATATGGATCGAGCTGGATGCTGCGGCTGTCGCCACCGTCCTGACTTCGGGCCAACAGGGCTCGTGGCAGATTCAGCACCCGCTTATGCGCATTAGAGATCTACTTCGGTCAGTCCATCATAGGATCACGCACATTTTCCGTGAGGGGAACAGACCGGCTGATTACCTGGCCAGCCTTGGCGCCACCATACCAGGCACAAATACATTCTAGACCGACACTGCTCCACTCCGCCTTCGCTCTCTTGTACGGATGGACCAGCTTGGATATCCAGCGTTCCGCTTTCACTAGTTTAGGATTTCTGTTTCATTAGTATAGACATTTATTTCGGGCATCTGTTAGCCCGAAGATCGGCTTAGTTTTGTAGTTTTTGTTTCTTTTTCGTTTTTCGGTTTTTTGACTTTGTTTGTGAGACTTCTTAGACTTTTGTTTCTTGTTCGTTGATATTTTGGGCTTCCATTTGGGGCCCTGATCTATGCACAGGTTGGGGATCCAGCCCAATCCTCCGCCCTTCCGGGGCGTTGTTTGGAAAAAAATATAATTAAATAAAATAAAATAAAAAACCTAGCACCATTAGACAACTAATCTAGCAGCAAAGATAACTAACTTAGCAACATCAGACAACCAACATATCAGCTACAGGTAACTAACCTAGCAACAAGACTCAACTAACCTAGAGCAGCAAAGATAACTAACCTAGCAACATCATACACTAACCTAGCAGCATCAGACAACTAACCTAGCAGCAAAAGACAACTAACCTAGCAGCAAAAGACAACTAAGCTAGCAACATCAGACAACCAACATATCAGCTACAGGTAACTAACCTAATAACAAAACTCAACTAACCTAGCACCATCAGACAACTAACCTAACAGCAAAGATAACTAACCTAGCAACATCATACACTAATCTAGCAGTATCATACAGCTAACCTAACAGCATCAGACAACTAACCTAGCAAAAACAACCAAAACATATTACTTTAATCTATTAAATGAAAGAATGAAAAACCTCAAATCGAAAATGTTATTACAAACAAAAACAACAGCAAAAAAACTCACCAATTTAAGACGAGAATCTGCGAGAATAGACTACGAAGGATAAAATGGAAACGGAAATTGAGACGTACCGCCCGCGAACTCAAAATCGAAATCCAAAATGGAAGAGAATGGAACAGAAACAAGGAGCAAGTGCGAAAATGGAGAGGGAAAGTATTCTGAAGACGTACCGCCCGCGAAACATTGATTAATGTAATAAATTAATTCTGAACGTTAGATTAGATAAGTGGTGAACGAACCAGATCAGGTCTCACGTCCTCACTTTTAAAAAGGGGGCGCATCTGAACCATTCCCTATATATATATATATAGGGTCACGCTCTGGTGAGAATGATGCTTAATGCAAAAAATAAGAATACATAGTAACCATTAGATCAAATGATCCAATGGTTTAAAAATAGTCAAGATTGTTCATTCATTAAGGTCATTATAGTAAATATACACACAACACAATAAAAGATGGCCCTACTCCACATTAACCCACAACCAACCCCCACCCACCCGTCATTCCCATCAACCATATCCCACCCCACGCTCCTCTCTCTGTCACACACAAACAACACACAAAGTACCCACACATTATCTCTCAAACGCACACACACACACACACTGCAGACACACTGGACACACAACGTGCCGTCACCGTCACACACTAAGCACACAGTTGCACCTTACCGGTGGCCGCCACCTGCCGCCGGTCTCGCCGCCGATCTCGCACCTTATTTCACACACAAACACGCAGTTGGGAGCCGACGACCACCCGACCACGCCGATCGCCGGCGTCCTCCAGACGTGCCGTCGCCGACCAAGACAAGAATACGGCGCCGGGAAATCGAACCTCAAACTCAACATTAATGGCGAATTAAAAAAAAAAAATCTCTCTTACCACCTCATCACCCCGACAGGGCGGGGCAAGCCGGAAGCGGCGAGATTTTCAGGTTCCTGCAACGGTGAGGGCGCCGGTGACGGTGGCAGTGATTTTGGACGGGAATGTTGAGATTGGATTAAGGGACCTGCTTTGAAGAATTTGATAAGTGGGAAGGATTTAGATGCAAATTTGGTTTAGT
Source organism: Striga asiatica (assembly GCA_008636005.1). Lineage (NCBI taxonomy): Eukaryota > Viridiplantae > Streptophyta > Magnoliopsida > Lamiales > Orobanchaceae > Striga > Striga asiatica. The sequence goes on from BKCP01006404.1 coordinate 2,127,096, forward strand.
TTATTTTGAAAATTAGAAGTGTATCAAGGACTTGAGTGCAATTTTATATATTTGCATAATATTTCAATTAAACCCACATGTCAAATTTGTAATTAATGAAAGTTTATAAAAAATATGATTTTTTTTCATTTGTTTTGTTTACATATATATTGTAAAATAAAAATTATTATTTAGAAACAATAAAAAATATTAAAATAATATAAAAATGATAAATAAAAATATTGAATGCTAAATTAATTTTTGAAATATAAATTATATTTATTTAACAAGAAAATACTATAAAAATATATATAAAAATATTAAAATACTAAACATACTTTTATAATTATAAATTATAAGATATTTTAATTATTTAAGTTAATTTAATGTACAATTATATCTATTAGAATCCATTTTCGAATACACATAATGTACATGGGATCGTATACAATAGTGCACTTTATAAAACAACACGTTGCAATTTATAAAACAAGACGTTGCGCTTTATAAAACAAAAATATTGTATTGTAAAAAGCAAGCTACACTTTATCACCGCACTCCACAATTGATGTCAATAGATCCCACCAAAAATACTTCACAACGTAAATCTAATTTTATCATCCATCACATAATCCATCCAAAGAAAAAAAAACACAAGCATCATAACGTATCAAAATTAAAGTAGTACACTTTATATATCATCACGTTGCACTTTATAAAATAACACGTTGCACTTTTTAAAACAACGCGTTGCACTTTATCACGACTATCAAATCGCACCAATAGTGAATGAAACTGATCCAGCTCAAAAAATTTCAACCAAAAATAATATAAAAATCATAAATAAAATTGTTAACTTGTTTAATATAATTTTAAAAAATAAGAAAAACAAGAAAATATAAAATTCTCGCACGACATAACGTGAATAGTATAACACAAGATATAAATTAGTCACTGTCAAATTGCACAATAGTATTAGAACATATGCACATAATGTGTTCGAAAAATACACGTTATAATAACAATGCGTATTTTCACAAAATATTAAAATTAAGTCATTTCATTCCAAGATCAACTTTATATACAAAAAAAAAAAATAAAAAATATCAGAACTGACCGAACCATAAAAAAAATTATATTTTATCTATGTATATTTATTTATTTTCATCAAATAACAATATAGAGTGTTAACTAACAAATTACAAATACTACATATATGTTTTGTGCAAAAAAAAAAGGAATAAAATAATTGCACTTTGAATGCACATTAGTATTATTCTGATTTCACATTAACGACTGTTAGATTGAACTTTAGTGTTCGACGGATTGCACATTAACCCTGCCAGATCGCACACTAATATGCACGACTATATTTTGGTGAATTCGGATAAATTTATGAACTGATTTGAACAACTAATGAACAACTTTATTATTTCATAAATTATAAAGGATATTTTTAATGTGCACGATGCAATGCGATAATGTGCAATTTAAGCGTATATATTGTGCACGAATCTAATTTTTATAAAATTATAGCTTTGCCACACATATATTTTTTTCTTTGAGAAAGAATGTAATACATATATTTTTTTTCTTTAAGAAAGAATGTAATACTAGTATTGACTAGGGATTGAACAAGAGCACGTGGCCCACAATTCCATAAAGTCTATTTTTTTTTTATTTCTACAGGACGGCGAAACTAAGCAGAAATATGTCTCAATCTGTCATTATATAAAAAAAATAATCTTTTTACAAATCTAGAAACTTTTTTCCGCCAAAATCATTAAATATATCCTAATCAATTGTTGGACAAATCTAAATAGGCATAAAAATCGGCTCATTTTTTTTTAGTTTATCAAAACCGTTGTTTGACAATAAATATTTGTTTTTCTTTTTCCTATTTTTAGTATAAATCTACACGCTTATCTCTTATGTTACAAAATCCCATTGCATACGTCTCCCGTGTTTAAAAAATTTCATCCCTTATCTATACAGATTTAAAAAAATAAAATAAAATAGAAACCAATTCATAATTAGTACTAGAAATCCATTATCTTTAAAAAGAAAAAATATAATAAAATAGAAACCAATTCATAATTACTACTGAAAATCCATTATCTACTTTAAGAAGCTAATTTTTATCGGTCTAATTACTAATATTTTTACAAATATTATAAGCTAACCATACAAAAAAGTATAATAATAATTTTGAAATGGTGTGTAATCAAATTTTTTTATATTATCTTATACAAAATAATTTTACATTGTTTAACCCCGAATCTTTAATTTATAATTATTAAATATTGTTTATCTTCCTCTTTAATTTATAATTATTTTTTTTACTTCCTCTTTTTAAATATGATCAATAGTAGTTTCCACTTGGGTCATTGAGTGACTCAAACTCGAGGTCTATTTATAATATTGTTAATTTAATATTATTTCCGTGCATCGCACGAGGTATACACTAGTTACTAATTATAATAGTGATAGTGGTAAATGAATGCTTTCCTTCCACCATCAGATGGAGTCAAACCTGCTATTTCAGAAAGTTACTTTGCCACACATGTTCAAATTTAATAAATTAAAATATTATATTGCATTTAAGTCCCTCAACAATATCAAATTCTCAAACAATTAACCCCAATTCCAAACATCAATTTTTTGCTCCGTATTTGCCCATGGAGACGCCGCCGTCAACTGACCACCGCCTGGTCGACGTGGTGAGAGATCTCAACTCCGGGAGAAGGCGGCTGCGCCGACTGCGGCGATGCCGGAGATGGAGGATGTGTTGGTGTTGAGAAGTCGGATAAACTGGCAATGCCGATGTCGAGCAGAGCGCCTCTGTGGTGGTCGTCCGGCGGGACTGTGGTTCCGGAGGCAGCGACCGGCCATGCCGGTAGCTGAGAGGGTGGCCTTGGTGGTTCGGCTTGGTGGTGATGGTGGTTGCCAGCGGGCTTGGCTTGTTTGTGTGTGTGTGTGTTTTTTTGTAAAATTAGTGTGTGGTGTGTGTGAGAGAGGAGGGAAGGATGAGTGTGTGTTGTGTGTGAGAGAGGGGATGTGGAAGGTGACGGATTTGTTGGGGTCCTTAAGGATGGTGGGTGTGGGTCCCATTTAAATATGTGTATTGGCCAACTTACCCTTAAATTATTGGTCAAATACACATATTTGACCACAATAAGATCAAAATTACCAGATTGCCATTAATGATTGACCATAATTTGACTTCATCATCACCATTGATATGGTTGATCCCATGGTCCAAGTTCATTCTTATTTCTCGCATTAAGAGTCATTCTCATATGATCCCTTCTCTCTCTCTCTCTCTCTCTATATATATATATATATATATATATATATATATATATATATTAGGGGCGAATCAAATACAACCAGCTCTTAAAATGTGGACAACTCTTATCAACTACAGACAACTAACTTAGCAACTAAAGAGAACTACCCTAGCAACTACAGAGAACTAACCTAGCAACTACATAGAACTAACCTAGCAACTATAAAGAACTAACTTAGCAACTAACTTAAAACGAGACGAATGCTCCCTCTCTCTAGAAAAATCCTCTACCTTCTCTCTAGGAAAACTTCACCCATCTTCAACAATTTCAACAAAAAATCAATATTTTCGTTCAGCTTTACAGTTTTCCGGCAAGCCGGCGCCGGCGCCCGCCGGCCACAGACACCCCCTCTTCTCGCAAAATAAAAAATATATCCAGTAAATCAAAAATTCTTTTACATTTCCTTCCTTTTTTTTCCATCCATAATTTATATCCAGTAAATCAAAAATATATCCATCTATGGTACCGCCGAATGTCATTCCGGCCAACAGCATAGCTCCACCATCCTCTCAAACCTCGGATTTGGAGCGCCTCATTTCAAATTCGGAAGTTCGAGAAGTTCTCTCGGTTCTCCTTGCAAGGATCAATACCCAGATTATAGAAAAGGAAAGTAATAACATCGAAGAAGGTGAAATCGCTGAAAATTTAAGAAAAAATCAGATCGGGACAGTGGCGTCGGATTGCAATGCGAAGATGATGACCAGTGGAGGAACGGGCCGGTCGGAGATCTCCTTAGGGCCGAACGCAGTCCAAAGCTCAAACCCGCCGGAGACGATGGCCCCTGTCACCACCATCCCACTGTTGACCGGTCAACCTACAACCCTTCCCTCACAACCTTTACTCGCAGCTGTAGGGTTTAGAGACGATTATGCGGCGACCTCCAATCCATCTGAACATATACTGAGCCAGCGTGGTAGTTTGGGCCGATTATCAACTGAGCCCATTACACTTCCTCAGTCTGGGCCTCTTATTGGGCCCAATCCAACAACTTTGAACTTTCCCACCCCTTCCAATTCTTACCCTAACCCTCCCCAGCCCATCCTCAATCTCAGCCCCGAATTGGGCCTTCCTCACTACGGGCTTACCCAACCAACCACACAGCCCAACATCACCAAAATCACACTCACTCAACCTCAATATCCAACCTCCCAGCCCACTTCGGAAAATCTAACCAAGCCCGCCATCACCCTTACTCAACAGCCCGCCATCCCAACCAAAATCACTCTCCTCAATCCCTGCCAACAGCCCGCCATCACCCAACCGACAGGAAGCGTCCACCGATCGCTCGCCGGCGCTGGCACCGGCACGGCCGCCGGAAAATCTCAGCCGGTCAACACTCCTCTCGGGGATGCCCGGGAGTTAACTCTTTGGTCCGGAATTCTTGACCCCCGGCCAAATTCAATCTCTCCGACCAAACAGCTCGTTGGAATAGCCTCCGCTGCCGCCGGAGATAATGAACCGGACATATGGTACGTGCGGGAAGACGGTGTGATTGTTGCAAACCCCAGCACGACGTCAACGGGCCGACCGATCGGGACTCCACCGACGACCGCCTCCACGGTCAAACCCGCTGCACCCGGCCCTCAACCGGGCACCTACACGGGTCCGCTTTCTTTCCGAGAAGCTATTACCGGGAGAAGAGATGACGGCTCAGGCGCCCCGCGGCCGACACCCAAGGATTTTATCTTTGACGGGGGATACGAGCATGCCTGCAGGACCATTATCCGCTCGGAGGGGAACAAAGTGAAGGCACGATACACTGAAGCCGAATCTGTTGCTCTTGCAGGTAAGCTACCTAACACTCTGGTCTTTAAGTTTTCATATGCTATCCCCGCTCCCCGAGATATATCTGCTGGGTTAGGGAAACTGGGTTTTAAGGGTAGAGTGTCGTCGAAGTGGTATAATTTCAACCACCTTCTAGTCTCGTTTCACCTCCCCGAGGACTATAACGAGGTCTGGCTTAAGACCTCCATCCATTTGTGTGGATGCCCAGCTAGGGTGTTCAAATATTATGCCGGGTTTAACCCGAAGACGGAGACGCCGGTCGTCCCCGTGTGGTGCCGCCTTCCCGACCTCCCACCCCATCTTTACGACCGTGCTGCTATCTCTACACTAGCTAAGTGTATTGGGCAGCCGATTCGTATCGACGCCTCGACGGCCCTTCAGACGAGGGCTAACGTGGCGCGATTTTGCGTCGAGATAGATCTGAGAGCTGAGCTTGTTCATGAGATTGAGATTGAATAAGGCTCGGAGTCTCTTGTTCAGCGGGTGATCTATGAGAAGATCCCCGCGTTCTGCACCTCGTGCAACCACGTGGGTTATGTTGCGGCCGATTGCTACATCAGTAGCAATAAGCCACGGCCCGCTCTCCCGCAGCGCCATCGTGCGACCCAGCAGGTCCACCAGCCGGAAAGACCCGAAGGGAAAGGGCAAAAGCCCTCTCCGTGCACCTGAGACCCCGAAGGGGTCTAAGGATAAGGCCAAGGCTGTGATTGTCGATACTGCCCAAACTGGGAAGGATGCTCATCCTAACCAGCCTAAGCAGTTGGCCTTAGTGGGTCCCAAGCCCAAGTCCACGGGCTTTCTCCCAAGACAGACCTTACAGACGGCCTTTAAGGCCAACCATTCCTATTTTGCTATTCTCTCCCCTGAGGCAGAGAAGGATGTTGTTCCTTCCTCCAGCAGGCCTCCTAAGATTACCGATCTTACGCTTCTGGATGACGATGACCTCCTTGGAGACGACATGGACCAGCCGGTCGCCACACCCAGGGGACAGTCCATCCACCTATCCGATGATAGTCTGCGCGATGCCGGTCCTTTGACCGTGCGCGCATCTAGCCCGGTCCGATCTTCGGATTTTAGGGCTACTGCCGCCACCGCTCCCCCGAAAGGGGATGAGTCGGCCCACACCACCCCCTGGTGGGATTAAGAGCTCGGTCGATCTTATAGCCACCTCTCAGCCTCCTTCTACCGGCAAGCAACTGAGTGCCCTGCCTGCTGGACTCCCTCTTTCACCCATCCCCGAGCAGATATGCGGGCTTAACCGCGTGCAGCATGATGTCTCGTGCGAGAGCTTCGCCTCTAGTTCTTTTCTTCACCTTGACAGACAGGAGAAAGCCCCGGAGATGGGGCAACCCGCTAGTGCTGCTATAGGTCAGTCTGTCCAGCCAGACGACTCACAGGCCACGAGTACATACCGAGGCAGACAGACCTCGAGGACCAGAGCCATGCAGCGCACGAGACGGCGGACGATCTCCCCTCCTATTGGACCCTTCCGCCGCACGACACGACGGATGATCTACCCTTATTTAGGTGGCCCGAATCAGCCTCGCCATAGGCGGACTACGTCCGGTGGCTCTTGCGACCGTTGATATGTCCATCACATCCATTACTTGGAATGGCCGTGGCCTGGCGAACAGGGCTACTCTCTCTCACCTTCATTCTCTCATTCGTGACCACAGAGTCGATTTTGTTGGCTTTATTGAGCTGATGATTCGCACTCCTTCTTTTGACCATTACTCGCGTTGCCTGGGCTTCCACTCGGGCGTGGGTAATATTTCGCACAAGATCTGGTTTTTCCACTCGTGTGACTACACTTGTCGGGTCCTCCGCGACACCGATCAGGTGCTTCACATAGAGATTTCCGCTGACCACCTCCAGGAGCCCATCTTTCACACTTTGGTTTATGCCAAGTGTACTAGGGTCTGGCGATATGACCTTTGGGACACCCTGCGTGAGATAGCCGAGAGTATGGAGGGACTGCCATGGATGGTTAGTGGCGATTTCAACATCTTTCTGCATCCCGATGAGCGTGTGGGTGGCTGTACGGACCGGTCACGGGAGATGTGGGATTTTGCTCAGGCGGTGGCGGACTGCGAGTTAATTGACGCTGGATGTGATGGAGAGCCCTTCACGTGGGTGAGGGACGGACTCAAAGAGAGGTTAGACCGTGCCTTAGTTTCTGAGGCGTGGTCGAAGGTGTTTGCGGTTATGATCGTCACACACCTTACTCGATTCGGGTCCGACCATTCACCCCTTCTCATCCGGTGCCGATTTTCGAGCACCCGCCGTCGCTCTTCGTTTAGGTTCCAAAACATGTGGGTTCGCCACCACTCCTTCCATGACACTATCAGGGATTCTTGGCTTCAGCCGACTGGGCTCTTCGAAATGCGCAATCTCGAGGGAAGCTCGGCAGACTGCGGCGTCGGTTGAGACAGTGGAACTGGGATGTTTTTGGAAACCTTCATCAGCGCCTTGCTGCGGCTCAGAGTGCGCATGCGACGGCTGAGCGGGCCAATGACCTGGATCCCACTCCGGAGAATAGGACTGCCATGCACCGCTGCCACGCCGAGTACCAGCTCCGACTCCTTATGGAGGAGGACTTCTGGAAGCAGAAGGCGGCTGTTCGCTGGGTGGCTAAGGGCAAGCGGAACACTAGGTTCTTTCAGGGTTACGTTAGGCAGAAGCGTGCTAAGTCGTACATCCATAGTATCGAGGCTGATGGGCATCCTTGACCCAGGAGGCTCAGATTTGGGAGTCGGCTGTTGCTCACTTCCAGACTCTCTTCACCTCTGACAGAGGGCCCCTTTTGGCCCAGACCGCTTCTATTTTCCCCACCATCCCTCCTTCGGTCGATCTCATTGGCGTCTGTGAGCTCCCAAGTAGGGAGGAGGTAAGGGATGCTGTATTCGGGATTGATCCCAACAGCGTTTCTGGCCCGGATGGTTTCTCCTCCTTCTTCTATCAGGTCTGCTGGGATCTTGTTGAGACTGACGTCGAGGAGGCGATGTTGGATTTTTTCTCCGGCCACCGGATGCCGGATTTCTTCACGTCTACCTCTGTCGTCTTGATCCCCAAACGACCCAACCCGAGCTCTTGGTCCGATTACAGGCCCATCCGCCTGTGTAACGTGACCAACAAGCTCATTTCGAAGATTCTTAACGACCGTCTTTCCCCCCTTCTTCCCTACCTAATCTCTCCGAACGAGAGTGGATTCGTCAAGGATCGGGTCATTAGTGATAACATCCTTCTGGCTCAGGAGATGATCCACGACATCTCCCGAGCGGACTGGAAGCGGGCGCCGAATATCGCGCTGAAGCTAGACATGGCTAAGGTGTATGATAGGGTTGAGTGGCCGTTTCTTAGGGAGACGTTGGTTAGGATGGGATTCCCTGAGCGTTGGATCAGCTTTGTGGAGGCGTGTGTGGAGCAATGCACGTTCTCGGTCCTGGTTGATGGCAGCCCCACCGATTTCTTTCCCTCCTCTAGAGGCCTTAGACAGGGCGACCCCCTTTTCCCTTCCCTCTTCGTTCTTGCGGCGGACTACCTCTCTCGCTGCCTTGACGGTCTTCATCCGCGACTCTCCTCATATGACCTATAGCACCCGTGGCTATGGTCCTACCATCTCTCACCTTTCTTATGCGGATGACATCATTATCTTCACCTGGGTGGATGATGATGGACTGGTCGAGCTTATGCGCCTTTTGGAGCACTATGGCTTGGTCATCGGTCAGCTGGTCAGTGTGCAGAAGAGCACCTTCATCAATTCATCTGCCACCGTGGACAGGTGGGCTCAGCGGGTCCACGACATTACTGGCTTTGCACGTGGCGACCTTCCCATTACCTACCTCGGGGTCCCTTTATATAAGGGCAACCTCACGAGAGCGCTCTTTGCGGGCGTCAGGCAGAGGATGATCGACAGGATCTCTGGTTGGTCGCATAGATATCTTTCTTTCGGTGGTCGGCTAGCGCTGATCAAGAGAACTCTTAGCTCTCTTCCGATTCACTTGTTATGGTCCTCGACCCCCCTAAGTCTACTCTTGACGAGCTTGACCAGATTAGCTTGGTATTTTTGGGGTTATGAGGACGGGTCTGGGAGGGTGAGACGTACTCACTGGGTGAGTTGGGACTCTATCTGCCGCCCCCTCCCCGAGGGTGGCCTTGGCATCCGCCGCCTCAGGGACATTGTTACAGCTTTCACATACAAGCTGTGGTGGCACTTCAGGGAAGGAAAGTCGCTTTGGGCTCAGTACCTACGCGGCAAGTACTGCCTTAGACGTGCCAACCCCCCTTGTTGGGTCACGGCTGTTGATCATGATAGCAGACAGTGGCGGCGCCTCACTAGGGTCGGGAGGCGAGCCCAGGATCACATCTTTTGGGTTTTGGGCGGGGGCGATGTCAGTGTCTGGGATGAGTGGTGGGTAGGTGATAGGCCGTTGTCTAGGGATAGGCAGGTGTCGCATTCCCCCTACCTGCTCGTGAGCGACCTCTGGACGGACGGGTCGTGGGATAGGGGGAAGCTTGATAGGGAATTGGGGGCTGGTGCGGGTTTTAGCGAGCAGTTATTAGATCAGATCCAACAGATCCCTATCTCGGGGGACGGTTCAGATAGCATGAGATGGAGACTTACATCATCAGGTGTGTTTTCTACTAGCTCGGCTTGGGAGCAGATAAGGCTGAGGGATCGGCCTAATCTCCTCTTCGGGGCTATCTGGAGTGACCTTTTCACGCCTACTATTTCGGTGTTCCTTTGGCGCCTCCTCTTGCGCCGGATACCCGTCGATACTGTGCTACACGCGAGAGGGATCTCCTCCCCCTCTCGGTGTGTGTGTTGTTCTGAGACTGGACGCCATGAGACTGAGACCTTTACCCACCTTTTTCTAGAGAGTGAGACTGTGAGGAGAGTGTGGGAGCATTTTGCCACTTGGACTCATCTATCCCTACCCACCACATACAGTTTTTTTGAGCTCCTAAGTTTTTTCTCACAGAGCACACACCTTAGACACGTGGGCTTCCTCATTCCTTGTCTGATCCTTTGGTTCACCTGGACAGAAAGGAATAGTGCGAAGCATAGGGATATTACTTTTATGTTTTCTCACATTTTTTTGCAGGTAGAGAGACACATCTCACTCCTCATCGCATTGGGTGGGCTCACGGCCCGAGACTGGACAGGTTGCACGCCACCGCATCGCTACATGGTGGCACCACCACCGCCTGTTCGGCCTCTACGGGCCAGAGCTGTTGTTTGGCTTCGACCTGACTCTCCGTGGGTCAAGCTGAACACTGATGGCTCCTTTGACCGCCACACTGGACTTGTCGGAGGAGGAGGCTTGATTCGGGACCATAGCGGCGCCTTCATCACCGCCTTCCACGCGTCCATTCAGGCCTCCTCGAGCTACGATGCAGAGATTCATGCACTACAGATTGGCCTTCAGATTGCTGTCCACCTCTCTAGTCATATATGGATCGAGCTGGATGTTGCGGCTGTCGCCACCCTCCTGACTTCGGGCCAACAGGGCTCGTGGCAGATTCAGCACCCGCTTATACGCATTAGAGATCTACTTCGGTTAGTCCATCATAGGATCACGCACATTTTCCGTGAGGGGAACAGACCGGCTGATTACCTGGCAAGCCTTGGCGCCACCATACCAGGCACACATACATTCCAGACCGACACTGCTCCACTCCGCCTTCGCTCTCTTGTACGGATGGACCAGCTTGGATATCCAGCGTTCCGCTTTCACTAGTTTAGGATTTCTGTTTCATTAGTATAGACATTTATTTCGGGCATCTGTTAGCCCGAAGATCGGCTTTGTTTTGTAGTTTTTGTTTGTTTTTCGTTTTTCGGTTTTTTGACTTTGTTTGTGAGACTTCTTAGACTTTTGTATCTTGTTCGTTGATATTTTGGGCTTCCGATTTTGGGGCCCTGATCTATGCACAGGTTGGGGATCCAGCCCAATCCCCCGCCCTTCTGGGGCGTTGTTTGAAAAAACAAAAAAAACTCTCTCTCTCTAGAAAATTTTCTCTGCCTTCTCTCAAGAATCTATCTACCCAAAATCCAGCCCCTTTCACCAAAAACTTTGTTCCTGCTCAGTTTTCTATTCCTCGGCAAACCGGCGCCGACTCCGGATGGCCTCCGGCCATCTGCTACTTCTCCAAAAAAATATATAAAACATCCAAACAATAAAATTCCATTAAACCTTTTCTTTTTTAACCTATTTTTCAGTTTTGAATTAATCAATTCAATCCACTAACTTCAGTGCTTGGACAGTGATGGCTCCTCCGGTCCCGTCTCTGGCCAACAGACAAGCTCCGGCTCCCATTCATCCGTCGGAGTTGGAGCTCCTCATGGCACAACCAGAAATACGAAAGGCTATCTCTGTCTTGTTCGAAAAACAAAAATCAAAAATCATGGATGAAGGAAAAAGAAAAGATGTAGAAGAAGGGGGAAAAAACAAATAAAAAATCACGCGATTTGAGGAAAATCGCGTTGAGGTTGTCTCGCCGGACTCACAACAAGCAGGCCAAGAAAAATTGGGGAAAATCTCGTCTTCCCAATCCGCGGAGGCCTTCATTGGGTTGAAACCAGATAAAAGCGGCTAAAAAATCGGGAATGTTGAACTGATGCTCACTTTTGGCCATACTTTCCACCGCCGAAAGCAGTTTCGATGGAGATGTCGACCACGGCCACCTCCCCTTCAGTGTTGACTGGTTAGCTCAATTTCCCCTCAGCTCCTTATTTATCCTCTGGCCACATGTTAGGGTTTGAAGATCTATGTGGTAACGTGTCTAAATCTGATCAAAGAGGAGTTATCTTGGACAAAAAATCTCCCTCTCCCTTGCCCTGGCTTAACACGGGTTTTCCGCAGCCCACTTCGCCAAATATAATCCCTACAATTTTGCAACCTCATTCCCTCCTTTCACAGCCCAGCCTCTTAACCTATTCCGTGTGCTCGCTGCCATCGGCCCATCAACCATCCCAGCTCGCCCACCAGCCCACGACTTCATCCCACACTCAAGCCATTCAAATCGGGCCCATTTCTTAGGCCATCACTCAACCCATATCATCCCAGCCCATCATTTCACAACCCACCACTCAGCCCATTATCCATCCTTCCACATCATCTCAACCCACCATCGAGCCCGACAACGCCAAACTCGCCTCCCAGCCCGACACCAATAAGCCAAATCTCCAAACCAGCACCTGCCAGCAAGCTGACTACGCCAGACCATCGGCGACCGGTGGCGCTTCTCCAACGGCGTCCGGCCAGTCCTCTGGCATCGTCTCCGCCAGCCGCATCTCCGCCGGCGCCCTCTCTTCGGCAGCCGGTTTACTTGGTCCCAATCTCAGTTTACCGGTGAACTACCCCCTTTTGATTCCCGGCACCTCAGCCACCCTCACCGGAGCACCCCAAGTTGTCCAGCCCCCGACGGGCCCTCCCCGTACAACCCGCGAAGCACACCGGGCTGTCCACCCACCGGTGGGCCTGAACTCCGACCAAGTCGTCTTCTACGTACGTGAAGATAGAGTGGTTGTGGTGGGACCAAACACGACGGCTACGGCCCACCTTACCAGGTATTCCCCGACACCGCCGACGGGGACCCCCACGGTAAACCCCACTGCAGCCGGGCCACCTCCGGGCACCTCCACTGAGCCGCTTTTCTTCCGAGAGGCTATTACGGGAAGGACAGATGGCGGCACGGGCGCCCCGCGGCTGACGGCCAAGGATTTCACCTTTGACGGGGGATACAAACATGCTTTCGGAACCATTATCTGCTCGGAGGAAAACAAGGTGAAGGCCCGATTCACTATAACCAAAACTGACGCCCTTGCCGGTAAGTTAGCTAACACCCTGGTTTGTAAGTTTACTTATGCTATCCCTGCCCCCCGAGATATATCTGCTGGATTAGGTAAACTGGGTTTTAAGGGTAGAGTTTCGTATAAGTGGTATAATTTCAACCACCTCCTAGTCTCTTTTCATCTTCCCGAGGACTATAATGAGGATTGGCTTAAGATCTCGATCCACGTGTGTGGATGCCCAGCTAGGATGTTCAAGTATACTTCCGGGTTTAACCCGAAGACGGAGATGCCTGTTGTCCCTGTATGGTGCCGTCTTCCCGGCCTCCCACCCCACCTTTACGACCGTGATTCCATCACTACGCTTGCGAAGTGCATAGGACAGCCAATTTGCATTGATGGCCCGACGGCCCTTCAGTCGAGGGCTAATGTGGCGCGGTTTTGTGTAGAGATAGTGTAACACCCCGCTTATCAGAGTAATTTTTTCAAACTTTTCTTCGAAAATACTTATAATCTTTCGAAATCTTTTGCGTCTATCTAGGGACGCTACTCAAACTAATCTTTTCTGAAAATCCGTTTATCTTTAAACTTTGTCTAATACTTCTTTAGACATAAAGAAAACAGATTTATTTAAACTTGCGTTTAATTGTACCATATTAATACTTCTGAATTAATAAAAACCTGAAATCTGAAATTTATTAAAATGCAAGTTCAAGTCTTAATATGCTTAGCAGAAATACTTGAAAACATGATTAATTATACAGACTAATATAAATGTCCACATAAAAGCTTGTCACAATCTGAGTCCACGATCCACACCAACATTGCTCCACTCACACCTCCTCTTTCACCTGTTACCTGAAAATAAACTTATGGGGTTAAATATTGAATAAAGATAATCATAAACCGGTAACCGATATCTAATCACTGGAACCAGAAATCTGTTTTGGTACTGAAACTGAATCTTTAAACTGGCCGATATCTGATCGGATATGTGTGCACACTATGATGGATATTTCTCAAGGCACACTCAAACGGCTTCCAACAGAACTTAGGATGTACTGACAAGGCAACTGAGAGCCTTCATCCCAAGCGTAAAAACTGGATGATATCAATATCGTACTCAATGTAATACCCACTCTGGGTCCCCACCTTTCTTCTTTGAAAACTTTTGGAAAACGGTAAGTGTTGTGCTGATTAACTGTATCTGCAGGTTACATATAAATATAAACAAATATACTAAGTACTATGCTCGTATACTCAATAAGATGCTGGGATTCTTAACTCTAACGGATAACTTATCCGAATCTTAAAGATATTCAATAGACATGCTATTGCTCAAATGAATATTAAGTCATTGAAAAACTAAACTTTTCTTGAACTTTTACTCATGGTCAAATACTTATCCTATATAAATCATATCTTCCAAATCTTAGATATTGGCTTACACTCGCATGTCACTTATATAACTCGGATGTGAAAATAAATTAAATTTTACATTAACTCAAAACATGCTCCAACATCATATTCACAATTTATAATCTATTAAACTCATCTTAAACTTACTTGATACTAAAATCTCAACTTAATACTCATACAATTCAACTTTTAATCATAACATTAAATTATAATCTTAATATGCAAGACTTGAAACAATCTTTATAAAATTGTATACTCAATATATTAAGCTAAAACTTTGTCAAAAATGCTCATCACTTATATGATAATTTTTCATAATAATCTCACTTTAAAAACTTGAACATATAATGAATATTCTTGCATATAAACTCATCTTTACATGTATGCCTTCTAAATATCTTAACTCATTCATTTCTCAACTTTAAATCATGAAATTTAGCAGTCATGTTCTCAACTCATATTTAAAAATGTCATAAAAATTTAATAATTTTAACATGCATATACATCAAGTTATTAAAATTTAAAGTCACAACTCAATTAGTGAACATAAAATTCAACTTGCATGTTCAACTTCAAAAATCTATAACTCAAGCTATACTATGCCAAATAACTTAATTCTTGTTCTTATATACTCCTCATTTACACAAGAATTACTCATTTAAATCATACTTTTTCCAGCTTATTCTTATCCTTATAAAATTCTCATTCAAATCAAGCACATATATCATATAATTGATCTTGAAACACCTTTAACTCCTTGTATTCATAGAATCAATTATAACTCAACTTCTAAATCATTGATATATATACTCATAACATCTAAACCCATTTTCAAAGTATGAAATTTAGAATGAAGCTTAGGATAAGTAAATTACCTCCTTCTTGCTCGAAATTAAAACTTGATTCTTCACTTCCAAATTCTTCACTTCACCAAACTTTTACTACTTATCTTCTCTTATGAACTTATATAACTTTTGGAAATTATCTTTGGTGTAAATACTCTGAATTTTAGGCCTCTATTTATAGGCACAAATGTGAAGACATGAGGATGGAGTGAAAAAATTAACATAATAAACAAATTAAAACTTATTAACATAAATAAACACAAACAAGTTAAAGACTAACTTGTATACTTCACAATTTCATAAACAATGCATGAAAATGGACTCTAGTTGAAATCACAATCGGATTCTCAATAATTAGATTTTTCAGTCGGTCACACGACTCGTGTGAAAAAGTCGAAGCTAAATTTCCTTTTCTTTTCCTCTCACACGACTCGTGTGGCTTGTCAGACGACTCGTGTGGCTTGTTCCTTGAAAAATTCGCAATTTCGAACTTATAACTGAATATGTTGGCCTCGAAATTAATTCAATCTTGGAACAAAACTGCCACTTTATTAATAAATGAGAGGGATATTACAATCTACGCCCCTTAAAACTATTTCTGCCCTCGGAAATACTAAAGCTGAGATACATACAAACTATATCAGAACTTGAAATCTGGAGAACGAGTAATATTAACTTCTCACTTCCCAGTGGCATCTAACTTTACGTGGCGATTCCCTTTTATACTAACGAGGGAAATATCTCGATTCCCCAGCCAATGAACCTTTCGGTCCAAAACTGCTATCGGCTGCTCCTCGTAAGTAATCTTACTGAAACTGAAACTCATTGTGCAATAGCACATACTCTGGATCGCACACATACTTACGTAACATTGTTACGAAAAACATTATGCACACTGGACAACTTTAGAGGAGTCTTAATCTATAAGAATACTAATCTGACTCGGGACCTGACTATGTGACACATTGCATGCGATTTACCCACAACCCGGGGCCCTTCGGGTGAGGAACACCTGCATGCACTGTACCTCAAAGTCACTTGCTAACATCTTACTATACTGAACTTTCTTCTCTACTGAGAAACCTCTATCTATATTTTCTTACTTCAACTTCTCCGACTTAACTATAGTCGAGAATTTTGTTGAAATAATCTGTAATTATTGTGCTATTGTGGTTAACCTTGTCAGGTTAATTACACAATTTCACCGCTCAGGGTAACCCCTATTATTTCCAATAATGCATATCACAAATAATACTATCGGTAGGTTATCGCAATAATTCTTAAACTGACCTTATTGCCGATATATCAGATCCTCTTTCTGCTGCATTAAATGCATTCTGGTTGCATATTCTAACATTTGGTATAATTTAATGCAAAAATTATGACCGAAAACTTATCTCATACACATCTTTCTTCTATAAACAAACTTGATAATCCTTCAATCTTCTTCAGCAATGGTCCAAATTCACCAATGGATTTAGCACTGCTAAAAATCCAAAAATTCTATTCTTGTCTCCCTCTTAATATCATAAAGAGAATTTATCGAGCTCGAGTAGAAAGATTGAGAATACTAATGCTCAATAATATCCCAAATGATATTAGATAGCTGATTGAAGCAAAAGTACGTCTGTCTGGTGAGTATACCAATGCCTATAAATATCTGATAGGTAGGGGTAGAAGCACTTTTGCCAAGAAACATAGAGCAAAAAGAATAGGCAGATGCTATAAATGCGCTTGCTGGAACTGTGACACTTGTTGTACTTCTTTAGGCTTTGCGTCAAATAATCGGAAGATAAAATAACTTTCATAAAGAATGGCTTGAGTAAGGAATCTCTGGATAAATCTATTCAACAGATTCTTGAGACACATTCTAGTGGATATGTGCATCGAGAACTGATGACTTTATGGCTTCTGCTTAAACATGAAGAGAAACTCTATAGTATGAAGAATATTGTATCCAGAGATCATGTTTGTAAACACTGTTCTTGATAGTCCCCATGTACTGTACATAAATGTTATCACTGCTGACAGATAAGATTCATTTATGTCTCAACTACTTTCTTGTCTGCACTTTTCTTCTTTAAAAGGCGAATCTATCTTCATAGTCAATTGTCTCTCATAATAAATGGCTACTGCCGAGTCTTCTCTAGGTATCAAACTTCTTCATCCATTCAGAACTGTATGTGTTCTTGGTGGTTCTAGATTTGTAAACTTCCCTCATAATATCTATGTTGTGAGCCAACTGGTGAAACAGTTGGGAAAACATAAGATCAACATACTTTATGGAGGGACTAGTATATATTTCTTCGACAACCTTTTGATGGCTGCTAAATGCTTTGATATCCAGGTGAGAAGTATCCTTCCTTTTTAGCTCACTTTATCAAAGGTTGTCAAAGATTCTGCTACTTTGATGATAACTCTTTCTATTTATGACTGTCTGATGTCTATGGTATCTGGTTGCGATGCTTTTATCGTCCTTCCTGGAGGATATGGAACTTTGATGACTGTATTCACCCTTGCTACTTGGGCAGAAGTAAAATTTCATACCAAACCTATTGGTCTGTGAAATTTCAATAACTTTTTCCAAAACTTGCTTGGATTTCTAGATGAAGGAGTGTATCAAACTTTTATATCTCCTTTACAAAAAGGAATATTCAAGTCCGCTGACACATCCGCTGAACTTATCAAGAAGCTTCAAAACAGCATCTCAACAGTTCAAGATTCTGTGGAAACTCAAGGATTCAAACGCAAGCGAGCCTTTGATCCTTTAGATCTATCTTTGTGAAACTACAACCATGATGGGTTGCAGAGTTATGGAGTTTTGTGCTCCTGAGACGCACCCTCCCTTTATGTAATATAACCTTATATTAGTTGAGGATTCCCTTCTACTTGTCTGTATCTCCTTTTCTGTTGTTTCTGATGTTTCTGTACTAGCTTCTTTGAAATAATAAAATCCTCAACAGTGTGCTTGAATCTTCACAAATCTTTGTCTAGCTTTTGACTTTCAATGATACTAGAATTTCTATCTTTCCAATATTCTTCTTCTAATATATGCTTGATTCACATACTTCTTGACTTTTGGGCTGAGAAAATTCTTGATTCAGTCAAAATTTCGTCCTTCCAAAACTTTACTATGTTGTGGTCTTAAAACTCTGCTCAGCAGCATTCTGACCACTAACCATTTGATTTGAACAATATAACCATTAATAAATAGTTACACTAGTCTTAAGGAATTTGTCAATGATTTGCCGAAAACACCTAGCTTGTGCTAGAGTTCCGGCTAATCAAGCTCTTCCTTGCTTCTTCTCGCAAGTGATTACTTTTCCCCTTAAACTCATCATCTATCTTTGGAAACAGATACTTGCTCCTTTTTATGGATTCATCATTCTACTTGACGAATAGATGAAAACTTATTAGTCTTTGCTTTATTATTCATACTATCTTCAACTTTCACATATCCAGATGACTCTTGCTTAACTTCTAAAATTCTTCTGAGAAATTTAAATAATTGTCTTGGTATCTAGAATGTGATACTTATTGGTTTCTAAAAAGTACTGTGTAGGGCTGTTCTGGCATTAACTTATACTACAAGTACTAATACAGAATAACCGATAACTTGATCTCGAACTTTGCCAATTTTAGTTCATGATATCTAACTGATAAGATATCCAAACTTTCGACTTTAAAGATCGACTACTTTCTGAAACTATGTTTCTACGGTCCAGTTTCAAGCCTCCAGAATCTTATCCGGCTTATGGTTCTTATTTCAAACCTCCATGATTTACCCGAACTTATGGCTATTATACACTGAAAAACCGTTACTTCTGATACTGGCTTAAATACATAGTCAACCTCTAGAATCATATCTTAACTCAAGAAACTAGAGTTCATACTTGAATTCTGACTATAGTTTTGACTTCTGATAGGGAGATATATATATGATACTACTAATATTCTCTAATACTAATCAGAACATCTAGACTGATTTCTAGAGTTCGGATATCTGAAATCCTATTGAGCATAGACTTAGTAAATTTGAATATATTAAAAAGCTTTTATAAAACTTTTAACAGCACTTACACGGTAGTCGACGAGGTGTGAGCGAGGTGTGGTCGGGTTTTCTTGACACTTTCTGTAAAAACTTTGTCTTCTCTGAAAACTTTTCTTTCAGAAACTTAAACTTTTAGTATACAGAGTACTTAAACTCTAGCTCTGATACCATCTGTAACACCCCGCTTATCAGAGTAAAATTTTCGCAACTTTTCTTCGAAAATACTTATAATCTTTCGAAATCTTTTGCGACTATCTCTGGATGCTACTCAAACTTATCTTTTCTAAAAATCCGTTTATCTTTAAACTTTGTCTAATACTTCTTTAGACATAAAGAAAACAGATTTATCTCCTTCCCCTCTCGGTGTGTGTGTTGTTCTAAGACTGGACACCACGAAATCGGGACCTTTACCCACCTTTTTCTAGAGAGTGAGATTGTGAGGAGAGTGTGGGAGCACTTTGCCACTTGGACCCATATATCCCTACCCATCACAGCCAGTTTCTTTGAGCTCCTGAGTTTTTTTCTCACAGAGCACACACCTTAGACACGTGGGCTTCCTCATTCTTTGTCTGATCCTTTGATTCACCTGGACGGAAAGGAATAGTGCGAAGCATAGGGATATTACTTTTATGTTTTCTCACATTGTTTTGCAGTTTGAGAGACATCTTTCACTCCTCATAGCATTGGGCAGGCTCACGGCCCGAGACTGGACAGGCTGCACGCCACCACACCGCTACATTGTGGCTTCTCCACCGCCTGTTCGGCCCCCTCGGCCCAGAGCTGTTGTTTGGTGTTGTAGAAAAATTTATTTTTACCGAGTACCAAATCGAAAGATTCGTTTCCCGAGTCGATATCTCAAGGAAGGGGGTTCGGAAACTAGGAATGGTGTTGATAACACATAAAGGAAGAATAAATCCTAAACACTCTAATCAAGATAGTTGTTTTTAATTATCAACTACGAAAGAGAATTCAAACAATGCAAAATCGAACTTAAAAGCAAAGATGAAGATCTAAGGATAAGATGATAAGAAGCTAAGGAGTCGGGAATGATGATTTTCTAACCAATGCAAATATCAAGCTAAGATCATTCGGTTGGATGGTTCGAATAACCTAACGTCTAAAGACTAATCCTCAATAACTTTTTGTAACAAGAGGGTATCATAGACGGTAAATCATGCAAATCATTCAACACATAGACAATACATTTCCTAACAAGTCTATTTCATACGAGCCTAGATCGATCAACTCCTCCCCTTTCGGTTGTAAGAGTTGATTAAATTATCCAAGACGATAGTTAATCTACTAGTTCGATGGATTTAAACACATCACACAAGAACGAATCATATTCAATTAGAGATCAATTGCAAATCGAAGTGTCACTCTTTGACAATAATCAACATTCAATGTACGAGAATTATAAACCCTAGTTAAGAACAACTCGCATAAATTGAGCGATCAACAAGCATGATAATCACAATTAAATTCTAAACATCATCATCATCCCCTATCCCTAGCGAATCGAATTAGCCATTTATATGGAATTCAAAATGAACAATCTAAACAATCAAAGTCATCATATTCATAAATTAGATGAAAAGAGAAACTTACGATTAAAGGAAATCCAATATTCGAATCCAATGACAAAGCTCAATCCAGAAAAGTAAAGAGAGAATTGAGCAAAAAGAACGATCTAATGTGAGTTTTTAGAGAAGGAGAAAGTAAAAAAAGAATATTGGGGATTGTTCCCACGAGCTTAAGGATCGTTTTGATATATAGTGCGCGAAAAACGGAGCTAAAACGAGTAAAAACGAGCAAAAATAAAAACTGGGTCAGCTCAATCGCGACTCGCGAGTTGACTCGTGAGTCGCGAGTCGCCTGGGTCGCTGGGACTGTGCGTCTCTGTTTTTTTCTCGAGACGCGACACACTGGTCGCGAGGCGCGAGATGCTGAGCGCTGGGGGCGCGCGCTGGGCGTGGGGTTAGTCGCGGGAACGGTCGCGGCTCGCGACTTAGACTGCACTGCGCCTCTTCACGTTTTGGCCTCGTTTGAGCTCGTTCGAACTCAGAATTCAGCGCCGTTTTTTCCTACGCATCGCCAACGAACCCCTCTATTCGAAACCAATTTTTCCTGAAGAGAAAATTCTCCCGAAGCTCCCGACCTACACACCAAAAACGACAAAACACAAAAGAAAACCGGAAAAACAAACGAAAAACACCTAAAGACTCTAAATGAAGAAAAACACGTAATAAAACACGAAACGGACTAAAAAATAAAGAAACAACCTAAAACGGGAGAAAAATAAAGATAAAATAAACACCAAAAACGCAACAAAAATGGGACAAACATTTGGTGCAACACCTCGCTAACTAGGGCCAATTTTTCGCAAATTTAAACTCTTTCGAAAACTGCGTATAAATTTTTCGAAATCATTTGAAAACTATCTCGGGATGCTGCTAAGGACTTTTCTGCTTAAAAACTCGTTCCTTTAACCTAGGTCTAACGACTGGTTTAGACTTAAAGAAATCAGGTTTATGTTTTTAACGAATCATGCATATTAGTCTGGACCCGTTCGTACTGGCAAACCGGGTAAAATTATTTAAGTCTGAAAATAGCATCATGCATGATCGAAAATAAACACAAGCATAGCGGAAGTCTGAAATACGTGGTTATAGTAGTTTACAAAACAGTTTAAACAAATGTCCCGGGAACAGCTTTCGTGCGGAACTCACGACCACCACCACCACAGCTCATCTCATGCCTGCCCGCCGACCCTGCCATCTAAAAATATAAAGTGGGGGTGAGTACGGTCAACTTTTACTCCATAAAAAACCCATTCTAACGTAAACAGCAATATTAATAATGATATCAAAGACTGGTATATATAAGTAAACTGTAACTCCCGGAACTCTCTGGCCGGTAACTCCCGGAACTCTCTGGCCGGTAACTGTGTGCACACTCTGGTGGTATAACTAGGGCAAACTGGGCCACCACCAGAACTTAGGGAAGGCAAACTGGGCCTTAACCCAAAGTGGATAAAACTCATATACATACCTGAACGTGATATCGACTATTAAACTCAATGTATAACCCAGACCGGGTCCCCACCTGATCGGTTTTGAAAACGAGTAAGTGCGGCTGTGCTGGTAGCTGACTCCTCAAGCTACATAAAAATATAAGAAAACTAATATACTAAGTACTATGCTCGTCATATGCTCAAAAATATGCTAGAATGCTCTACTCTATCAGATTACTCATCCGGATAACAAGGAACGCTCCAAGGGTTTACAGAAATAATTCTAAGTCCGGAAATTATACTGATATGCTTAACTGATCTGGTTTGGCTCAGAGAAAATACTTAAATTTCGGAATAATACTCGAACCGAAAATCACGAACCAAAACAGACTCGAACCGCCGGCTAAACTTGCCGGTTCGCTAGCTGGCTGAACCGGACCGGGTTGGACCACCGGTTCACCCTGGACCGGAAGGTCACGGGCTGCTCGGACTGGCCGGGCTCAGTTCCGTGCCGGGCCTGCTGGGGCCATGGCACGACGCTAGGCACAAGCTGGGTGCGACCGGTACTAGGAGCTGCTGGCGCGGGCTGTGCGACTGGCACGGGCCCTGGCACGACTGGTGCCACTAGGTGCGGCTGGGCACGACCGAGAATCACTGGGAGTGTTGGCGCGCTGTTAGGGACGACCGAACACGAGGGACGCGGGACAGACGCGTACCCGGGCTGACTGGGCACTGGGCGTGCGGCTGGCACGACCCGAGTGCGACTGGCGCGAGGAATGATGCAGCCAGACACTACTCGCGTGGCTCGGGCGCGGCTAAGGCTGTCAGGGTGCTTCCGGGCGACCCTGGGCACGCGGGCGTGCTACTGGGCACGTCCCGGGCCAACTGACTGCTCGGGCGTGCTGTTGGGCACGTTCCGGGACCTCTGAACCTGACTCAGGGACACTAAGGCATGGTACTGACCACTCGGGTGCGCTGCTGGCACGACCCGAGGTCGACTCCGCGTGGCACGAGCAACTGGTTCGGGATCACACGTACATGACACTGGGATAGCGCTGCCGGGCGCTGTCGGAGGTGCTCTGGCGCGATTGGCGCTGAGACCTCGCGGGCTGGCACGGACAGGCGTTGCTGGGTGCTGTCACGAGCGTTGGGGGCTGCGGTTCCTTGCGTACGCTAGACGCGGGCATGGACAGAGGCACGGCCTGGCCTCTGCGATGCGGCACGGGCACGGCACGCGCGACTGGCGCGGCTGGTGACCCTAGCCGGTCTTTTGCCGAACTTCTGGCAACTTTTCCGGTGACTACCAACCCAAAATGATTCAACATGATAATTGACATGTAAAAATGCAAAGAAATGCTAGGGCAACTCGGGTGGATAAGGGCTCGGTCCGGTAGGGCCTATATGGCACCTTTGGACCCTAGGTCACCGAACTAACATGCTCAACTTACCAAAACACTGAGGGCCGAATACTAAGCATCAAAAACCATGGCTAATGAGGCTAGAACATTGGCTAATTCATGCATGCACATAGACTTAGGTTCGGAGGTGAAAATTGCTCGATTTCACATAACAAAATAACCGAACAAATGAACTCAAAGCATGCTATTCTTTTACCAATGTTATACACATTATTTTTGAGGATTTTTAAGCCATTACTCTCGGCCATATCATGCATGCATCATAAAATTCGAATTTAAGGGACTAAACTTCAAAAATTCGAAACTCCATATTATGAACGTGCATGGCATCATTTTATTACATGATAATTCCTATTTTATCATGAATAAGTTAGGAAAAATGGTTAGCACGAGCTAACCTTGCTCAAAAGTCGAAATGGAGCTAATGGACTTTGCTCGGGGATCTCGTGGCACTAGGAACTTAGCCTCGGCTTGGAGGCCAAAATGGCTGAAGGAAATACACTCTGGACACTTAGAAAAATCCAAATGACCTTTGGAAAATGCTAAGCCTCGAGAGGTATGGCTGGAAACAAGCGGAACACAAGTTCTCCTCTTCCCCGAGGCACACGCGCGCGGCTATGGACAATGGAGGTGCTCTCGGTTTTGCTCAACTCCTCTCAATAAACTTAAGTGTTTAAAGTCTCCAAGAGCTTCAACATTCAGCTGAAAATGGCCTTAAATAGGGCCTGAGGGCGGAGCTAACAATGCCACAAGTGGGGAACAAAAGTGGCGCACAAACTCCTAGCGCATGGGTCTTGGTGGTGCGGTCTTGCATGGCATAGTGGAGCTGACCTAGAGACTAGATTGGCACATTCTTGGAGGGAATATGGCAGAGAATCCAAGCTTAAAATATGCCCTGGTCGGACTGGAGCATGGTGGGGGACAAGGCATGACACATACCAATATTAAATTTCATGCACATGTCCACATTTGGACTCACTTGCCATGCTTAAGGTTTGATCTTCATTAGGGCTAATTAAGCTTAATTAAACCCCCATTAATCTGCTAATACACGCATGAATTGGGCCATGGGAATTGGGCCATAAAACAATCCACAATGGGCCAAAGGATTGGACCCGCGCGCTGCCAGCGCTGGGCCTGGGCGCGAGCTGGGCGCGGGAAATGCTGTCTTAGGCTGCACGCGAGAATCACTTGGGCCGAGACCATAGCACATGTAGGGCTGAATAATGCTGAACCAAGGGAGGAAAAATACTTAGAAAAATACACCATCTCACTCGGTCATGACCAAGGCCTTAGCATGGTGTCGCACGAGGCTAGCCTGCGTATTGCTTGGGCTCGGCGTTAGGGACTTGGCCCGAGAAGAACTTGCTCGGGTAAACGCTGATTACAAGAACCCCTATACTTAGAAAAATTTCAACCATCACTCGGCTATAAATAGGGCCATCTTGGCACTGCTTTGGTGCACACTCACGAACCTTGGCGCGAGTGACTTTGGCCACGCACGAGCTTGATGGGGTTATACTAGGCCGAGGGAAACGATGACTCGGGCTTGATAAAATGATCTCATACTTAGAAAAATATTCGAAGTAAGGCTATCAGCATGGCTAGGGCTCGAACAAAACTCGCGACCGAACGACTCGATTCCGGACACGGCTTAACTTGGACGATTTATCGAAATATACTCGGTTTCGATTATTCGTCAACTG
Organism: Striga asiatica; assembly: GCA_008636005.1. Lineage (NCBI taxonomy): Eukaryota > Viridiplantae > Streptophyta > Magnoliopsida > Lamiales > Orobanchaceae > Striga > Striga asiatica. The sequence goes on from BKCP01006404.1 coordinate 2,152,454, forward strand.
AAATAATTAATTCCGACTGAATAAAATCCATTGATAAAATAAATGGACCGAAATTAATAACTGAGATTGAATAGCTGATAACTGGGCTCAGAACTCAAGATGAGCAGTATTAATAAAAGAAATAGTTCAACTAGGAACTAAAAACTGTCATTTTTATTAATACAGAACTGGGCTATTACAATCTATCTCCCTTAAATATATTTCCGTCCTCGGAAATGCTAAAACTGGAGAAATACATACAAGAACTGAATATAAACAACTGGATACGATCAGAACTGAAAATCTGGGAAACAAGCTCTGATGTCTGCCTCGCGCTCCCAAGTGGCATCTGAATCTCCGTGGCCATTCCATCTGATACGAACGAGGGGAACACCTCGGTTCCTGAGCCGAAGGACCTTTCGATCCAGAACTGCTACCGGCTGCTCCTCGTAAGTCAAATCTGGCTGAAGCTGAATGTCGCTGTGCTGAAGCACATGTTCGGGATCGCACACGTATGGGCGTAGCATCGAAAAGTGAAACACGTTGTGCACACCAGCCAACTCAGGAGGCAGAGCTAATCGATAGGCGACTTCGCCCACTCGCTCGAGAACCTCGCACGGGCCTATATAGCGAGGATGAAACTTCCCTCTCTTCCCGAAGCTAACGACACCTCTCATCGGTCGAACCTTCAAGAATACATGATCTCCGGGCTCAAAATGCATCTCTCGTTTATGCTGATCGGCTGAGGACTTTTGCCGACTCTGGGCTGTCTTGAGCCTCTCTCTGATCCAAGTTACCTACTCAATTGTCTCCTCGATCAACTTCGGACCGAGTACTCGTCGCTCTCCGACGTCATCCCAATAAAGAGGCGACCGACACTTGCGACCACACAGTGCTTCGTAGGGAGCCATCTGAATAGACGCCTGATAACTGTCGTTATAGGCGAACTCAGCTAGTGGCAGCCACTTCTCCCACTTAGCACCTCTGTCCAGAATCAAGGCTCGGAGCATATCCTCGAGCGTCTGGATCGTCTTCTCGGACTGGCCGTCCGTCTCTGAATGGTAAGCCGAACTGAACTTTAGCTGGGTGCCCATCGCCTCATGTAAACTCTCCCAGAATCGGCTGGTGAATCTGGGATCTCGATCGGATATGATCGTAGCGGGCACTCCGTGGAGTCGGATAACACCACGAGCATAAATCTTGGCTAACTGATCCATCGACATGGTCATCGTCACAGGCATAAAATGTGCGACTTTCGTCAGCCTGTCTACCACTACCCAAATCGCGTCATGATGCTCGGACGACTTAGGTAGTCCCGTGACGAAGTCCATGGTAACCTCTTCCCACTTCCAACTGGGAATCTCAAGTGGCTATAGCAGACCTATAGGACTCTTGTGCTCGGCATTAACCTGTTGATAGACCAAACACTTCTTCACGAAGTCTGCTACATCTCTCTTCATTCCTCGCCACCAGAACGACCTTCTCAGGTCGTGGTACATCTTGGTACTCCCAGGGTGGGCTAAATATGGCGCACTGTGGGCCTTAGTCAGGATTTCCTTGCATAACGTCCCAACTTTTGGCACGACAATGCGGCCTCTGAACTCCAAGGCTCCATCTGTGCCTCGGTAAAGGCCCTCTATGCCTCCGGCGTGAATCTTCGCCTCCAAAGTGCGAATGAATTGATCGCAGGATTGCTCCCGCCGGATTCTGTCTCTCAGCATGGGCTGAACTCGCATCGAGCTAACACTTGTAACGCCCCACTTTGATTTTAAAGAAATTCCAGACTTTTAGAAAAATCAGAATAAATTTTTCAAAATTTATTTCAACCATTTGTGGCGTTACTCATTTATTTCAAGTTATTACTATAACATAATCATCTAACTCCCAAAACGGGATTCATAAATCCATAAATCATCAATTCGCCCAAATTGGGTTCCCAAAATAAAACATAAGTTTTCAAGACATAACAATTTCAACGGGGCATCTCCCCAATAGTATCTCAATACCTCATAAATTCTCAAAGTTCGAAAATACATAAATCATAAATAGTTATAACTATAGCGGAAGAAAAATCAATTAATAACCGGTCTCATAGACCGACTACCACTCGCTCTACTCCGCCATCGTGCCTGCCTTGCTTAACCTGAAACGTGAATTTCAGGTGGGGATGAGCACAGTTGGAAATCGTAGTGCTCACCACTATGCAATAAACAATTTTCATAGTATATACAGTAAAAGAAGTAGTATAATCATAGCATGTATAAGAATCAATTGAATATCCCAACTTTTTCAATATAAATTCACAGTGTTCAGACTCATGTGCACATCTATACCAATAGACTACTGCCAGTAGACGTTTCGAATGCCCCTCGGGCTTCTATCGAATGCCCCATGGGCTTTACGTCTATGCCCCTCGGGCTTATACACCGAATGCCCCTCGGGCTTCTATCGATGCCCAGTCAGTAGGAGTAACCCCTCGGGTTTTCATTTCATAAATACAGGGACAACCGTTCGACGGCCGGTACAGCTCACATCGAAGGCTACATGATTCGTAGACATACATCAATCATACACAAGTAAAGAAAACTATTTATTGCATAGACAATTTTTAATAAAAACCCACCTGGTCGGAATCGAGACAAAATCACAAATTGAGTGTAGGCGGCGAGTTCGACTCGTTAAGCACCTACATTTAATAAAATAGCCCTATCAAAGACTATTTGACAACCACATAGTCCAACTAAGCTTACATCAGCATTTAAACGGGCATTAAAGCAAGGAAATCATATTTCCGAAAATATCACATTAGTTTTAAAAACTTAACCCGGGCAGCGTTTGTAAAACCAACACAACTTTCAGTACACAACTCATATGATTATGAATCAAGTTGCATTGGCATACTAAGATACTAATCTACAATTCTTATGAAGACACCGAAAGCAAATAAGGTCATTTAGCAAGTGATAAATCAACAAACATTCAAAAAAAATGAGTCACAGTCCAAAACTGGGTAATGCACTTGACCAGCCCTCAGTAATTACTCTCTAACTGAAGCTACAGACATGATTTTAATGAAATTCAAAAACGACATGATAGATAACTCAAATTTCTACAACTTTCATGAAGGTCACTTTGGCAAATAAATACATTTTTAATTAGTTTAAACACAAAACATTTGGTTCAGCAAATCTGTCAAGAACTAACATGTGATATGGACAGCACTTCAGTTTTTACAACCTAGACCGAGCTACAGACCTTCAAATGACATGGTTCAAGTTTCAAATTAAATCTTACGCATGCCTCTACAACTTTTATTTAGAACAAAGAAATATTTAAGATCATTTGGATAGGGTAAAATCAGTTCACATTCCATATCAGATGTCTGCCAAAGTAATAAGTCCCAACTCATGCATGTCTAACTTCATACGAGAACAACTCGAGCTACAGAGCACGTATTGATATAAAATTTATCTCATTTGAAAGGTAAGAAACAGATCTACAACTTTTATGAAGGGCATAAGTTCATACGAGTACATTATGACATGAAAAACAGATCACACATTAAAATATATAAGCTGCCGGGTAACCAGAAAAACTGGACGCACACAAATCTTGTAAAAATCATAACTTTATCGATATAGCTCGTAATTGAGAAATTCCAAAGCCCAGATTTAGAAAACTGAACATACTACATTATATGTGAAGACCATATTTTCAAAGAACAGGTTTATGATGGCCTAAACGGCGTCACAACAGAACAGTAGAAACGCTATTCACATGAAATAACAATGAACACATATGACGAATATTCTAAGCTCGACCACGTTTAATATGACTTTTTCGACAGCAAATAAAACGAGTATATTGAGATTAACATAGTAACGACATGTTATTCAGTTTAACGAGGTCACGAGCATAACACGATAAACTGAACGACATATACGAGCCGATAATAATTCTAACCAAAAATCCGACTTCAAGCAAATAATTCGGAAACACGTATGATATATATATATATATATATACATATATATATATATATATATGTCATGTAATATACGAATACGACCGGAATAACGAGAGGGTTCGAAATGAGTTACCCACTTTCGAAAATTTACGAGATAACGGGGGAGAAACGGACCGAACAACGGCTCGGCCGAACGGAACTCCGAAAAATGAAACGAAAAGAGACGAACGGCACGTCGGCTCGACGGATTCTCGCGTCTCGCCGGGAACTAAGGTGCAGCAGCGGCTGAGGATGGGTCGTCGTTGCTGATAGTCGCAAGCTCGTCGGGGAAGGTCACCGGAAGTCAGGCTGGGGTGTTGCTCGCGGTGGGAGAAGAGCTCGCCTTTGGTCGGGGCGACGCTGCGCGTATAGGAAGAGGAGCAGCGGTGGTCACGACTTGGAACTATAGAATGGACTCGTGCGGTCTCGGTAAATGCTCGTATGAAACTCTCGACATGCGTACGATGGAGGTTGGGTGTGAAATAGTTTGCCGAGAGAAAAAGGTGGTATTTTGGCCGAGAGAAATTAAGATGGAAGAGAGAGTTTCCAAAATTCTCTTAAGTTTTGCGAGAGTTTCATTCGGATTTTAATTACTAGGCTAGAACAAAATATTGGTCAACCAAGCATTAAACTAATTGGAGTGGTTGAGGGAAAAAGAAAATTAAAATACTACTAGCCTCACTAGTATCATGAGGAGCCGGTTAAGTGGACTTCTTTCATGCTAGGAAACAAAATGAAAAGGGGACACATTTAATATAATAGTGATAGAAGGTGACATCTTCATCTAATCCATGTGAAGGGCCATATTGATTTAAATGTAGGAAAAATATATTCTAATGTCAAGGCATGAGAAGAGCTGGCCGGATATGAGGTGTTTCAAGTGTCCAAAAATATTTATGATAATACTCCATGTGCTCAAGAACTTGTCATGTGGTTTGTCAAAGAATAAAAATTGGAATGGAGACAAGGCTTGAATTTTAAAAAAATATGATAGTAGATGGCAACTTACTTAAAATATTGCATGGTGAAAGCATCTTGATATAGGTGTTGTATTTAAAATGTAAATACCATATGCTTAGAACATGAAGGGCCGTCCATTAGTCTTTGAAAAATCAACTCCATGTGAACTAAAAAAAATAAATAAATAAATAAATAATGGTCTTAGATGATCTTGGAAAAACCGAAACTTACACATTGCCATGTTCGGATTTTTCAAGGGATTTTAGCATAATTTAGCAAGTTCTAAAGTTGAGAACTAAATCACAAAGGCTAAGAAGAATTTGATAGGAAAAACGGTTAATGATGGTTCGAAAATAAAATATGACGACTCGTAAATCTTTTAAATTTACGGAATCGACATTATATATATTTATTAGCACACACTAATAAATACATCATCAAATAATCATTTCACTTTGGCAGTAAAATAAATAATACTGCCAACATATCCGTAAAATCCATTTTTCAAATGGATTATATTCGGTTCACATAACTAAACTGTATTCGTCGTACGACAACCGTTTTCCAGTAAAACGATCGAGTACTCCAACATTTTATTTAAGTCGACATAGCGACCAAATAAATTAATTATAACCTTATAAATAATATTCGATATATAGAATATCCCAAGAAATTCTAAAAATCGAACGAGTTGTTACAATCTATTCACATTAATTATTTAATACAAATAATAAACATTTAAACATTTAATTGAAAATTTGGCATTCATTAAATAATAATAATAATAATAACAATACATAATATTAATAATAAACAATCTCAACTAATCATTTCTAAAATAAACGGACCAGAATAAAATTCTAACACTAGCCCGATTACTGAATAGAATTTAACCGAGAATATATTTATTTTATCCACTTAATAATATAATATATATAATCATATTATCAAAGAAAATCAGAAAAATTCTAATATTCAAATGGGGCATTACAATCTATCCCCCTTAAAATTATTTCCGTCCTCGGAAATACTGAAACTAGAAATACATACAACTAGGCACATATGAAAACTCAAAATTCTGGAAAACACACTCTAATAACAGCTTCTAGCTACCAAGTGATCTTATATTAAAATATCAGTAGCCATCACAATAATACACGAGACAACATTATTACCGACATCTCACATCTGCTTTCGGCTGCATTAAATGCACTCTGATAGCAGATGAAGACATTCAGTATGTAATAATGCACAATCATCAATCATGCGCGTCGGTCACACCGATTATAAGCGTATCTCATACGCATCATTTGCCTATAAACTGGCTGCAAAAATCGACGATCTTCCTCAGCAATGGTCCGAACTAACAAATGGATCTAGCACTCTCCAATATTCGCAGATCTTATTCTTTTCTTCCACTTAATATCATAAAGAAAATTTATCGATATCGAGTGGAAAGATTGAGAGTGCTAATGCTCTATAATATACCAAATGATCTCCGATGGTTGATTGAAGCAAAAGTCCGACTATCTGGAGAATTTCCAAATTCTCACAAATATCTATCAGGTATGGGTAGAAGTACGTTTTCAAAGAAACGTAGAGCAAAACGATTAGGCGGATGCTTCAAATGTGCTCGATTGAATTGCGACACTCGATGTAAATCGGTAGGCTTTTTGTCTAACAATCGAGAAGATAAAATAACTTTCATAAAGGATGGCTTGAGTAAGGAATCTATGGATAAAACTCTCCAACAGATTCTTGAGACACATCCTAGTGGATATGTGCATCGAGAGATCATATCTTTATGGACTCAATTCAAAAATGAAGAAAAACTCTATAGTCTGGAAAATATTGTTTCCAATGATCATGTTTGTCAACATTGTTCTTGATAGTACCGATGTACTGTATATAAATATTATCGCTTCTGACAGATAAGAGTCATTTAAGACTCAACTACTTTCTTGTCGGGACTTCTCTTCTTTAAAAGGCAAATCTATCTTCTTAGCCAATTATCTCTTATAATAAATGGCTACTGCCGAGTCTTCTCAAGGTTCTAAACTTCTTCAGCCCCTCAGAACTGTGTGCATTCTTGGTGGTTCTAAATTTGTAAATGTTCCTCACAACATCTATGTTGTAAGCCAACTGGTGAAAGAGTTGGGAAAACATAACATCAACATACTTTATGGAGGAACTAGTATCTATTTCTTTAACAACCTCTTAATGGCTGCTAAATGCTTTGATATCCAGGTGAGAAGTATCCTTCCTTTTTATCTCACTTCATCAAAGGTGGTCAAAGATTCTGCTACTTTGATGATAACTCTTTCAATTTATGACTGCTTGATGTCTATGATATCTGGTTGTGATGCTTTCATCATTCTTCCTGGTGGATATGGAACTTTAATGACTACTTTTACCCTTGCTACTTGGGCAGAAATGAAATTTCATACCAAACCTATTGGTCTGTTAAATTTCAATAACTTTTTCCACCATTTGCTTGGATTTCTAGATGAAGGAGTGTATCAAACTTTTATATCTCCCTTTCAAAGAGAAATATTCAAGTCTGCAAACACATCTTCTGAACTTTGATTTTAAAGAAATTCCAGACTTTTAGAAAAATCAGAATAAATTTTTCAAAATTTATTTCAACCATTTGTGGCGTTACTCATTTATTTCAAGTTATTACTATAACATAATCATCTAACTCCCAAAACGGGATTCATAAATCCATAAATCATCAATTCGCCCAAATTGGGTTCCCAAAATAAAACATAAGTTTTCAAGACATAACAATTTCAACGGGGCATCTCCCCAATAGTATCTCAATACCTCATAAATTCTCAAAGTTCGAAAATACATAAATCATAAATAGTTATAACTATAGCGGAAGAAAAATCAATTAATAACCGGTCTCATAGACCGACTACCACTCGCTCTACTCCGCCATCGTGCCTGCCTTGCTTAACCTGAAACGTGAATTTCAGGTGGGGATGAGCACAGTTGGAAATCGTAGTGCTCACCACTATGCAATAAACAATTTTCATAGTATATACAGTAAAAGAAGTAGTATAATCATAGCATGTATAAGAATCAATTGAATATCCCAACTTTTTCAATATAAATTCACAGTGTTCAGACTCATGTGCACATCTATACCAATAGACTACTGCCAGTAGACGTTTCGAATGCCCCTCGGGCTTCTATCGAATGCCCCATGGGCTTTACGTCTATGCCCCTCGGGCTTATACACCGAATGCCCCTCGGGCTTCTATCGATGCCCAGTCAGTAGGAGTAACCCCTCGGGTTTTCATTTCATAAATACAGGGACAACCGTTCGACGGCCGGTACAGCTCACATCGAAGGCTACATGATTCGTAGACATACATCAATCATACACAAGTAAAGAAAACTATTTATTGCATAGACAATTTTTAATAAAAACCCACCTGGTCGGAATCGAGACAAAATCACAAATTGAGTGTAGGCGGCGAGTTCGACTCGTTAAGCACCTACATTTAATAAAATAGCCCTATCAAAGACTATTTGACAACCACATAGTCCAACTAAGCTTACATCAGCATTTAAACGGGCATTAAAGCAAGGAAATCATATTTCCGAAAATATCACATTAGTTTTAAAAACTTAACCCGGGCAGCGTTTGTAAAACCAACACAACTTTCAGTACACAACTCATATGATTATGAATCAAGTTGCATTGGCATACTAAGATACTAATCTACAATTCTTATGAAGACACCGAAAGCAAATAAGGTCATTTAGCAAGTGATAAATCAACAAACATTCAAAAAAAATGAGTCACAGTCCAAAACTGGGTAATGCACTTGACCAGCCCTCAGTAATTACTCTCTAACTGAAGCTACAGACATGATTTTAATGAAATTCAAAAACGACATGATAGATAACTCAAATTTCTACAACTTTCATGAAGGTCACTTTGGCAAATAAATACATTTTTAATTAGTTTAAACACAAAACATTTGGTTCAGCAAATCTGTCAAGAACTAACATGTGATATGGACAGCACTTCAGTTTTTACAACCTAGACCGAGCTACAGACCTTCAAATGACATGGTTCAAGTTTCAAATTAAATCTTACGCATGCCTCTACAACTTTTATTTAGAACAAAGAAATATTTAAGATCATTTGGATAGGGTAAAATCAGTTCACATTCCATATCAGATGTCTGCCAAAGTAATAAGTCCCAACTCATGCATGTCTAACTTCATACGAGAACAACTCGAGCTACAGAGCACGTATTGATATAAAATTTATCTCATTTGAAAGGTAAGAAACAGATCTACAACTTTTATGAAGGGCATAAGTTCATACGAGTACATTATGACATGAAAAACAGATCACACATTAAAATATATAAGCTGCCGGGTAACCAGAAAAACTGGACGCACACAAATCTTGTAAAAATCATAACTTTATCGATATAGCTCGTAATTGAGAAATTCCAAAGCCCAGATTTAGAAAACTGAACATACTACATTATATGTGAAGACCATATTTTCAAAGAACAGGTTTATGATGGCCTAAACGGCGTCACAACAGAACAGTAGAAACGCTATTCACATGAAATAACAATGAACACATATGACGAATATTCTAAGCTCGACCACGTTTAATATGACTTTTTCGACAGCAAATAAAACGAGTATATTGAGATTAACATAGTAACGACATGTTATTCAGTTTAACGAGGTCACGAGCATAACACGATAAACTGAACGACATATACGAGCCGATAATAATTCTAACCAAAAATCCGACTTCAAGCAAATAATTCGGAAACACGTATGATATATATATATATATATATACATATATATATATATATATATGTCATGTAATATACGAATACGACCGGAATAACGAGAGGGTTCGAAATGAGTTACCCACTTTCGAAAATTTACGAGATAACGGGGGAGAAACGGACCGAACAACGGCTCGGCCGAACGGAACTCCGAAAAATGAAACGAAAAGAGACGAACGGCACGTCGGCTCGACGGATTCTCGCGTCTCGCCGGGAACTAAGGTGCAGCAGCGGCTGAGGATGGGTCGTCGTTGCTGATAGTCGCAAGCTCGTCGGGGAAGGTCACCGGAAGTCAGGCTGGGGTGTTGCTCGCGGTGGGAGAAGAGCTCGCCTTTGGTCGGGGCGACGCTGCGCGTATAGGAAGAGGAGCAGCGGTGGTCACGACTTGGAACTATAGAATGGACTCGTGCGGTCTCGGTAAATGCTCGTATGAAACTCTCGACATGCGTACGATGGAGGTTGGGTGTGAAATAGTTTGCCGAGAGAAAAAGGTGGTATTTTGGCCGAGAGAAATTAAGATGGAAGAGAGAGTTTCCAAAATTCTCTTAAGTTTTGCGAGAGTTTCATTCGGATTTTAATTACTAGGCTAGAACAAAATATTGGTCAACCAAGCATTAAACTAATTGGAGTGGTTGAGGGAAAAAGAAAATTAAAATACTACTAGCCTCACTAGTATCATGAGGAGCCGGTTAAGTGGACTTCTTTCATGCTAGGAAACAAAATGAAAAGGGGACACATTTAATATAATAGTGATAGAAGGTGACATCTTCATCTAATCCATGTGAAGGGCCATATTGATTTAAATGTAGGAAAAATATATTCTAATGTCAAGGCATGAGAAGAGCTGGCCGGATATGAGGTGTTTCAAGTGTCCAAAAATATTTATGATAATACTCCATGTGCTCAAGAACTTGTCATGTGGTTTGTCAAAGAATAAAAATTGGAATGGAGACAAGGCTTGAATTTTAAAAAAATATGATAGTAGATGGCAACTTACTTAAAATATTGCATGGTGAAAGCATCTTGATATAGGTGTTGTATTTAAAATGTAAATACCATATGCTTAGAACATGAAGGGCCGTCCATTAGTCTTTGAAAAATCAACTCCATGTGAACTAAAAAAAATAAATAAATAAATAAATAATGGTCTTAGATGATCTTGGAAAAACCGAAACTTACACATTGCCATGTTCGGATTTTTCAAGGGATTTTAGCATAATTTAGCAAGTTCTAAAGTTGAGAACTAAATCACAAAGGCTAAGAAGAATTTGATAGGAAAAACGGTTAATGATGGTTCGAAAATAAAATATGACGACTCGTAAATCTTTTAAATTTACGGAATCGACATTATATATATTTATTAGCACACACTAATAAATACATCATCAAATAATCATTTCACTTTGGCAGTAAAATAAATAATACTGCCAACATATCCGTAAAATCCATTTTTCAAATGGATTATATTCGGTTCACATAACTAAACTGTATTCGTCGTACGACAACCGTTTTCCAGTAAAACGATCGAGTACTCCAACATTTTATTTAAGTCGACATAGCGACCAAATAAATTAATTATAACCTTATAAATAATATTCGATATATAGAATATCCCAAGAAATTCTAAAAATCGAACGAGTTGTTACAATCTATTCACATTAATTATTTAATACAAATAATAAACATTTAAACATTTAATTGAAAATTTGGCATTCATTAAATAATAATAATAATAATAACAATACATAATATTAATAATAAACAATCTCAACTAATCATTTCTAAAATAAACGGACCAGAATAAAATTCTAACACTAGCCCGATTACTGAATAGAATTTAACCGAGAATATATTTATTTTATCCACTTAATAATATAATATATATAATCATATTATCAAAGAAAATCAGAAAAATTCTAATATTCAAATGGGGCATTACAATCTATCCCCCTTAAAATTATTTCCGTCCTCGGAAATACTGAAACTAGAAATACATACAACTAGGCACATATGAAAACTCAAAATTCTGGAAAACACACTCTAATAACAGCTTCTAGCTACCAAGTGATCTTATATTAAAATATCAGTAGCCATCACAATAATACACGAGACAACATTATTACCGACATCTCACATCTGCTTTCGGCTGCATTAAATGCACTCTGATAGCAGATGAAGACATTCAGTATGTAATAATGCACAATCATCAATCATGCGCGTCGGTCACACCGATTATAAGCGTATCTCATACGCATCATTTGCCTATAAACTGGCTGCAAAAATCGACGATCTTCCTCAGCAATGGTCCGAACTAACAAATGGATCTAGCACTCTCCAATATTCGCAGATCTTATTCTTTTCTTCCACTTAATATCATAAAGAAAATTTATCGATATCGAGTGGAAAGATTGAGAGTGCTAATGCTCTATAATATACCAAATGATCTCCGATGGTTGATTGAAGCAAAAGTCCGACTATCTGGAGAATTTCCAAATTCTCACAAATATCTATCAGGTATGGGTAGAAGTACGTTTTCAAAGAAACGTAGAGCAAAACGATTAGGCGGATGCTTCAAATGTGCTCGATTGAATTGCGACACTCGATGTAAATCGGTAGGCTTTTTGTCTAACAATCGAGAAGATAAAATAACTTTCATAAAGGATGGCTTGAGTAAGGAATCTATGGATAAAACTCTCCAACAGATTCTTGAGACACATCCTAGTGGATATGTGCATCGAGAGATCATATCTTTATGGACTCAATTCAAAAATGAAGAAAAACTCTATAGTCTGGAAAATATTGTTTCCAATGATCATGTTTGTCAACATTGTTCTTGATAGTACCGATGTACTGTATATAAATATTATCGCTTCTGACAGATAAGAGTCATTTAAGACTCAACTACTTTCTTGTCGGGACTTCTCTTCTTTAAAAGGCAAATCTATCTTCTTAGCCAATTATCTCTTATAATAAATGGCTACTGCCGAGTCTTCTCAAGGTTCTAAACTTCTTCAGCCCCTCAGAACTGTGTGCATTCTTGGTGGTTCTAAATTTGTAAATGTTCCTCACAACATCTATGTTGTAAGCCAACTGGTGAAAGAGTTGGGAAAACATAACATCAACATACTTTATGGAGGAACTAGTATCTATTTCTTTAACAACCTCTTAATGGCTGCTAAATGCTTTGATATCCAGGTGAGAAGTATCCTTCCTTTTTATCTCACTTCATCAAAGGTGGTCAAAGATTCTGCTACTTTGATGATAACTCTTTCAATTTATGACTGCTTGATGTCTATGATATCTGGTTGTGATGCTTTCATCATTCTTCCTGGTGGATATGGAACTTTAATGACTACTTTTACCCTTGCTACTTGGGCAGAAATGAAATTTCATACCAAACCTATTGGTCTGTTAAATTTCAATAACTTTTTCCACCATTTGCTTGGATTTCTAGATGAAGGAGTGTATCAAACTTTTATATCTCCCTTTCAAAGAGAAATATTCAAGTCTGCAAACACATCTTCTGAACTTTGATTTTAAAGAAATTCCAGACTTTTAGAAAAATCAGAATAAATTTTTCAAAATTTATTTCAACCATTTGTGGCGTTACTCATTTATTTCAAGTTATTACTATAACATAATCATCTAACTCCCAAAACGGGATTCATAAATCCATAAATCATCAATTCGCCCAAATTGGGTTCCCAAAATAAAACATAAGTTTTCAAGACATAACAATTTCAACGGGGCATCTCCCCAATAGTATCTCAATACCTCATAAATTCTCAAAGTTCGAAAATACATAAATCATAAATAGTTATAACTATAGCGGAAGAAAAATCAATTAATAACCGGTCTCATAGACCGACTACCACTCGCTCTACTCCGCCATCGTGCCTGCCTTGCTTAACCTGAAACGTGAATTTCAGGTGGGGATGAGCACAGTTGGAAATCGTAGTGCTCACCACTATGCAATAAACAATTTTCATAGTATATACAGTAAAAGAAGTAGTATAATCATAGCATGTATAAGAATCAATTGAATATCCCAACTTTTTCAATATAAATTCACAGTGTTCAGACTCATGTGCACATCTATACCAATAGACTACTGCCAGTAGACGTTTCGAATGCCCCTCGGGCTTCTATCGAATGCCCCATGGGCTTTACGTCTATGCCCCTCGGGCTTATACACCGAATGCCCCTCGGGCTTCTATCGATGCCCAGTCAGTAGGAGTAACCCCTCGGGTTTTCATTTCATAAATACAGGGACAACCGTTCGACGGCCGGTACAGCTCACATCGAAGGCTACATGATTCGTAGACATACATCAATCATACACAAGTAAAGAAAACTATTTATTGCATAGACAATTTTTAATAAAAACCCACCTGGTCGGAATCGAGACAAAATCACAAATTGAGTGTAGGCGGCGAGTTCGACTCGTTAAGCACCTACATTTAATAAAATAGCCCTATCAAAGACTATTTGACAACCACATAGTCCAACTAAGCTTACATCAGCATTTAAACGGGCATTAAAGCAAGGAAATCATATTTCCGAAAATATCACATTAGTTTTAAAAACTTAACCCGGGCAGCGTTTGTAAAACCAACACAACTTTCAGTACACAACTCATATGATTATGAATCAAGTTGCATTGGCATACTAAGATACTAATCTACAATTCTTATGAAGACACCGAAAGCAAATAAGGTCATTTAGCAAGTGATAAATCAACAAACATTCAAAAAAAATGAGTCACAGTCCAAAACTGGGTAATGCACTTGACCAGCCCTCAGTAATTACTCTCTAACTGAAGCTACAGACATGATTTTAATGAAATTCAAAAACGACATGATAGATAACTCAAATTTCTACAACTTTCATGAAGGTCACTTTGGCAAATAAATACATTTTTAATTAGTTTAAACACAAAACATTTGGTTCAGCAAATCTGTCAAGAACTAACATGTGATATGGACAGCACTTCAGTTTTTACAACCTAGACCGAGCTACAGACCTTCAAATGACATGGTTCAAGTTTCAAATTAAATCTTACGCATGCCTCTACAACTTTTATTTAGAACAAAGAAATATTTAAGATCATTTGGATAGGGTAAAATCAGTTCACATTCCATATCAGATGTCTGCCAAAGTAATAAGTCCCAACTCATGCATGTCTAACTTCATACGAGAACAACTCGAGCTACAGAGCACGTATTGATATAAAATTTATCTCATTTGAAAGGTAAGAAACAGATCTACAACTTTTATGAAGGGCATAAGTTCATACGAGTACATTATGACATGAAAAACAGATCACACATTAAAATATATAAGCTGCCGGGTAACCAGAAAAACTGGACGCACACAAATCTTGTAAAAATCATAACTTTATCGATATAGCTCGTAATTGAGAAATTCCAAAGCCCAGATTTAGAAAACTGAACATACTACATTATATGTGAAGACCATATTTTCAAAGAACAGGTTTATGATGGCCTAAACGGCGTCACAACAGAACAGTAGAAACGCTATTCACATGAAATAACAATGAACACATATGACGAATATTCTAAGCTCGACCACGTTTAATATGACTTTTTCGACAGCAAATAAAACGAGTATATTGAGATTAACATAGTAACGACATGTTATTCAGTTTAACGAGGTCACGAGCATAACACGATAAACTGAACGACATATACGAGCCGATAATAATTCTAACCAAAAATCCGACTTCAAGCAAATAATTCGGAAACACGTATGATATATATATATATATACATATATATATATATATATATGTCATGTAATATACGAATACGACCGGAATTACGAGCCCACTCTTCTTCCGAGAAGCCATCACGGGGAAGAAAAATGGCGACACGGGCGCCCCTAGTCCGTCGCCAAAGGATTTTACCTTTGACGGGAATTACGAGCATGCTTGCAGGATTATTATCCGCTCGGAGGAGAACAAAGTCAAGGCCCTATTCACTGACGCCGAATCTGTCGCTCTCGCAGGTAAATTAGCTAACACCCTGATCTTTAAGTTTTCATATGCTATCCCTGCTCCTCGAGATATATCTGCTGGCCTAGGCAAATTGGGTTTTAAGGGTAGAGTATCATCTAAGTGGTACAATTTCAACCATCTTTTACTGTATTTCCACCTCCCCGAGGACTACAACGAGGTCTGGCTTAAGACCTCGATCATTTGTGTGGATGCCCAGCTAGGGTATTCAAATACTATGTCGGATTTAACCTGAAGACGGAGGCGCCGGTGGTCCCCGTGTGGTGCCGTCTTCCCGGCCTCCCACCCCATCTTTACGATCGTGCTGCCATCACTACACTTGCTAAGTTTATTGGGCAGCCGATTCGTATCGACGCTCCGACGGCCCTTCAGACGAGGGCTAACGTGGCGCGATTTTGTGTCGAGATAGATCTGAGAGCTCAGCTCGTCCATGAGATTGAGATTGAACAGGGCTCGGAGTCTCTTGTTCAGCGGGTGATCTATGAGAAGATCCCCGCGTTCTGCACCTCGTGCAGCCATGTGGGTCATGTCGCGGCCGATTGCTACATCAGTGGCAATAAGCCACGGCCCGCCCTCCCGCAGCGCCATCGTGCGACCCAGCAGGGAACCTCCACCAGCCGGAGGGACCTGAAGGGAAAGGGCAAAAGCCCTCTCTGCGCGCCCCAGACCCCGAAGGGGTCTAAGGATAAGGGCAAGGCTGTGATTGTCGATACTGCCCAAACTGGGAAGGATTTTCATCCTAACCAGCCTAAGCAGTTGGCCTTAGTGGGTCCCAAGCCCAAGTCCATGGGCTTTCTCCCTAGACAGACCTTACAGACGGCCTTCAAGGCCAACCACTCCTATTTTGCTATTCTCTCCCCTGAGCCAGAGAAGGAGTATGTTCCTTCCTCCAGCAGGCCACCTAAGATTACCGATCTTACGATCCTGGATGACGACGACCTCCTTGGAGACGACATGGACCAGCCGAACGCCACGCCCAGAAGAGTCCATCCACCTATCCGATGATAGTGTGCGCGAAGCTGGTCCTTTGACCGTGCGCGCACCTAGCCCGGTCCGATCTTCGGATTCGAGGGCTACTGCCGCCACCGCTCCCCCGAAAGGTGTAACGCCCCACTTTATTTTACAAGATTAATCGAATTTATTTAATAAAAAATCCGAGTAAATTTATTTATTTATATTTTTTTTTTTCAAATCTCGTTTAAGTCTAAAAACCAATGGGCGCTACTTATTTTACCAAGAGCAATTTATCCAAAATAAATCAAAATGAACCTGCACATTTATCAAGATCCAAAAACAATAAAATAAAAGCACAATCCAACAGTTCAATCCGTTCAACACTTTTCTAAAGTCAAACCAGTTCAAACATAACCCAATAAACAATAATGAGTTCATAAATGCGAAAGCAATTTAATAAATATATATAACAGGCAAGACCACCCACTCGCCTTGCCTCGTCACCCGCCAACTGCTTAACCTGCATCCGTGAAGAGCAGGTGGGAGTGAGTACAGTTAAATATCGTACTCACACTATGAATATGAATAACATAATAATGGTATGGTCGCAGCATGAACATAAACAATAATCACAACACGTCTCATCTCCTAATCAATATCACACCATTTAACCTTACTCCTGTGCACATCTATCGCTAGCCGCAGAACGGGGATTCATTACCCGAAGGCGGGAGTATGTGCCACTGTAACGGACACAGCCTTCTATATGGGCTTACGTACCTCACAAGGGCACGGCCATATCAGGACTTAAAGGAGATTGCCACACAAGGGCACCGTACCGTAACTCGACGGGGACAACCGTACCGACGGCCGTAACAACTCACATTGATAGGCTACATGCTCACACGTATACATAGATCATACCAAATTTTCCGCACAATTACATCACACATATGCATAGATAATTTTAGAATAACAACCCACCTGGAAATTGAGGTAGATAATCGCACACAATAACCGGTACGTGGGTCGAGAGATCGACTTCTCAAACACCTACATTTAAGCGAGATAATAATTAATAATTTATCTCACCACTCGGAATTTATATATAAATCACACTTAATTAAAAATAATGATTAAGAAATTTTATCAGATTTCTCGTGGACTTGGAACTCTCAAAATTTTTAAAAGAAAAGACTTGGAGGACAAAAATGGAGTCTCGGGACTTAAAATAATTTTCTCAAATTTTTCTCATTTTGGAAATATTTTTAAAATTGAAATCGGTATTTAAAAACGGCTACTGGAACTCAAAATTGGAATAAAAACTGCACTGGGCCGTGCTGGTAGAAGCTGGCCAAAGACTGCCCCACACTTGGGCCTTACACATGCGAATTGCACCTGACACATGAGGCCTGGACTGGAAAAAGGGCGCGGGCCTGGAGGGCCGGACGCGGGCTGGAGCGGGCCAAGCGGCCCGGGCTTCTTAGGAGGGTGAAAAAAAATGAAACTGGGCGCTGGGCGTGGGTATCGAACTAAGGACCTCAAGCACAACATTCAGTATCAAACACCACTGCACCACACGGCTTGATGCTAATTAAAATAAATTCTTGGCTTAATATTACTATCTGCCTGCTATACTGGGAATTAATGAAAACGGCTGCGATAGAAACAAATGAACAGAAATTGAAACAGGGGCTGCAAACATTGTACAGGGAAGAAGAAAACAAAATCCTCCTGGCAGCGAACAGAGCACATCAGGCTTGGAAAAATTCGACCGAATCTACGACGACAACACAGCCAACGGCAACTGGGTTCAAGAAATAAATAAATTTTCGAAAATAACACCCTTGTCGGATTTTTGGAATTTAGAAAAAAAAAACGGGTTTTTTTTTT
>BKCP01006404.1:2171455-2254305 GCA_008636005.1 Striga asiatica
TTTTTTTTTTTTTTTTTTCTTTTTTATTATCTGCTGCGATTTGAAAGATAGAGAGTTCGAATGATTCTGGGAAGAGAGGAAACTCCTCAGCGATGTATTTGAAGCGAGAATTGAGACAAGCGAACGTGCGGGGTGATTTCACCATAAGAATCGGAACAAGAATCTGAAGTGATGACTCAATCGACGAGAGTTATCCTATTCTGCTCCCAATTGGTCATGTGCAGGAAATAAAAGAATGGGCCAAGAACTTATTAAAAGAATTTTTAGGCCGAAAGAAAAATTAACTCAACTTGGGCCGAAAATTAATAAAAGGACTGGGCCAGGAATAATGGTAGTTTTGGGCTGATTTACCAAATTCAATTTGGACCAAAATAAAATTAAAAAAAAAAAAAGGCTGGAACAAAAGGTAGAATATCCCATATAATCGGGCCGAAATATTTCTCGATAAATTGGTCCGGAGGAGATACAACACGATTACGAGAATTTCCGGTCGATACGATTGACGACGAATAATAAATAAAATTACACGACGACGATCGGAATATTTAATAAATAAAGCTGGCCATATATATAATACACACATTAATTATTACACAATAGTCAATTAGGCAAATAATAACAATTAGACATTCAATAAATAATAATAATAATAATAATCATAAAAATAAATAATAATAATAATAAATAATCCCAAAAAAATATCATATAAACGGGGCGCTACAGTCTACCCACCTTACAAAGGATTCCGACCTCGGAATTCGAAAGAAAAACAAAGATAACTAGAACACAAAGAGTACAAAAGGGATCAAAAAGCGAAGTTTGGATATCTCCTCCTAATCTCGTCCTCCTTCTCCCAAGTCGCTCGGACTCATCGTGTCGGCTCCACAGCACCTTCACCAAACTCACTGCCCGATTCCTCAGCTGATGGACCTTCTGGTCCAGTACGGCAACCGGCACCTCCTCATAGGTGATGTCTCGCTCGACCTGCAGCTCGCCGAAGTCCACCACATGGTCGGGGTCATGTACATATCTGCGCAGCATGGAGACATGAAACACATCATGCACCCCTGACAAGTCCGGTGGTAAAGCTAGCCGATACCCCAAGTTCCCGACTCGAGCTAGGATCTCGAAGGGTACGATATAACGAGGCCGAAGCTTCCCCTTCTTCCCGAAGCGAATCACACCCTTCATGGGCGAGACCTTCAGAAAGACGTGATCACCAACAGCATACTCGTGTTCTTGCCGCTTCCGATCGGCATACACCTTCTGCCTCTCCTGGGCAGACAGGATATGCTTCCGGATCGCCTCAACAGCTTCCAAAGTCCTACGAACGAACTTCGGACCATGATCTTCCTCTCTCCGACCTCATCCCAATACAAGGGTGTTCGGACCTTCCGTCCATACAAAGCTTCGTAAGGGGCCATCTTGATCGAGGAGTGGTAGCTGTTCGACCAACGGGAGCGTAGTCTCCCAAGTCAGGCTCCGGTCCAAGACCACAGCCCTCAATATATCCTCCAAATACTGGATCGTCCGCTCCGACTGACCATCTGTCTGAGGGTGAAAGGCGGTACTGAACTCCAACCTCGTCCCCATGGCTCGGTGCAGAGTCTTCCAGAACTGGCTCGTGAACTTCGAGTCAGGATCAGACACAATCTCCACGGGCACTCCATGAAGTTTAACGATCTCGTCAACGAACAACTCGGCATACGCACTAGCCTTCATAGTCGTCCGGACGGGCAGAAAGTGGGCGGACTTCGTGAGTCGATCCACAATCACCAAAATAGAATCATGATCGGATCTCGATCTCGGCAAACCCACCAAGAAATCCATCGTGAGTCGCTCCCATTTCCACATGGGAATCTCAAGCGGCTGCAACATGCCTCAGGGTTTCTGGTGCTCAGCCTTCACTTGCTGACACACTAGACAACCACTCACGAAACGGGTCACCTGCCTCTTCATACCTCGCTACCAAAACAACTTCCGGAGGTCCTGATACATCTTTGAGCTACCAGGATGGATAGTGTACAGGGCACTATGGGCTTCTCTCAATATCTCCTTTCGCAGTTCCCACACCTTCGGAACACATAGTCTACCCTCGAAGACTAATGCCCCATCAGATGCGACTGCGAATCCTCCAACTCGACCGGCTTCCATCAACTCCTTCATTCGACATAGAAAACGATCATTTGGCTGCTCGGCGACAATTCTCTCACGAAGAGTCGGGCCCACAACCAAGGCGGTCAACATACCACCAGTCGTCGAAGTTGACTCTACTGCCTCTAGCTGTAGTCGCTCGAACTCTCGAACTAGGACATCTTGTCTGGTGAATAAGCAAGACAACTGGCGATGACTCTTCCGACTCAACGCGTCAGCGACCACGTTAGCTTTCCCAGGATGGTAGCTAATAGTGCAGTCGTAGTCCTTGACCAACTCAAGCCATCTCCTTTGACGCATATTGAGCTCCTTCTAAGTAAAAATGTACTTCAAGCTCTTATGATCGGTGAAAATCTCACACTTGCCTCCATAGAGGTAGTGCCGCCAAATCTTCAAGGCGTGGACAACATCAGCTAACTCAAGATCGTGAGTGGGGTAGTTCTGCTCGTGAGGCTTCAACTGCCTCGAAGCATAGGCTACAACCTTCCCTTGCTGCATTAGGACACATCCCAAACCCATCTTCGAAGCGTCACTATAGATGGTGAACTCCAAAGTAGGATCGGGAATCGACAATACCGGTGCGGTGGTAAGTCTCCTCTTCAACTCCTGGAAACTATCCTCGCACTCGAAACTCCATTCAAACCTCACGGCCTTCTTCGTAAGGTTGGTTAAGGGTCGGGCTATCTTCGAGAAGCCCTCGATAAACCTCTTGTAGTATCCTGCTAACCCCAAGAAACTACGAACGTCGCTGGCACTCCTTGGAGTATCCCACTTGCTCACCGCTTCAATCTTGCTGGGATCCACCTCAATGCCTCTAGCTGTCACAATGTGGCCAAGGAATGCCACACGATCCAGCCAGAACTCGCACTTCGAAAACTTGGCATAAAGCTTCTCGCGGCGAAGAGTCTCCAGCACAATCCTCAGATGCTCCTTGTGCTGGTCGATGTCCCGAGAATAAACCAGAATGTCGTCGATGAAAACAATCACGAACTAGTCCAGATAAGGGTGGAAGACCTTATTCATAAGGTCCATGAACACGGCCGGGGCATTGCTGAGTCCAAACGGCATTACAACAAACTCGTAGTGGCCATAACAGGTTCGGAACGCAGTCTTAGAGATATCCGACTCTCGGATCTTCAGCTGATGATAGCCAGACCTCAAATCGATCTTCGAAAAGACGCTGGCTCCCCTCAGCTGGTCGAAGAGATCCTCAATACGAGGGAGAGGGTATTTGTTCTTAACCGTCAGATGGTTAAGCTCGCGATAATCAATACACATGCGCATAGATCCGTCTTTCTTCTTCACGAATAGGACGGGCGCACCCCACGGAGAAACACTCGGTCGAATGAAACCGAGCTTGAGCAGTTCTTGGATTTGGGCCTTGAGCTCTTGAAGCTCCTTCTGCGCCATACGATAAGGGGCCTTAGAAACGGGACCAGCCCCTGGCACTAGATCGATGGTGAATTCAACTTGACGGTTAGGCGGTCCTCCGGGCAGCTCGTCGGGAAAAACATCAAGATATTCGCAGACAATAGATACTCTCTCAGGAGTACGCTCGTCAACGGCATCGGATACCATAGAAACGAGGTAGCCTTGACAGCTACCCTTAGACAGGCTCTTCCTAGCTTGCATAGAAGAGATAACTCGAGGCACAGTCCTCGACTTCACCCCATAAAAAACAACAGGCTGATCGGGAACGGGGAAGAGGGTGACTTCACGCTCCTGGCACCGGATATCGGCTCGCTAGCGAGTGAGCCAGTCCATGCCCAAGATCACATCGAAGTCTCGCATTTCAAGGACATACGCATCGGCATTCAGAATTCGGCCACCAATAATAATAGAAAGGTCTCGAACCAACGAATCAGACATAATAATCTTCCCCGAGGCTAGGCTAACCTCGAGGGGATCAACTTTGCACACATCGGAGATAGATAAGGCCTCAAGACATCGAGACAAAATAAAAGAATGGGTCGCCCCAGTATCACATAACGCAAAGATAAGCCCGTTGGATATTGAAAGCATTCCGGACATGGTACCTGCATTGTTGGCGGCCTCATCGTGGGCGAGGGTGTAGACACGGGCGTGGCCTCCAGTCCTCGGCTGGTGTGGTGGGGGCTGCCTGGTCTGCTGCTGCTGATGATGAAGAGGTGGCGGCGGGAGAAGCTGCTGCTATGGCTGCCTCTTTGGCTCGGGGCAGACACTGGCATAATGACCGGGGCGATGACAATTGTAACAAGTTCGCTGATCTGCCACACACTCGCCGGTGTGGTACTTGCCGCACTTCGGGCAGGTGCGGTTGCCAGAATGGCGTTGGTCTGGGGCTCCTCGCTTTCCTTTCTTCTTGTGCTGGTGATCGGCCTTCCTCTTGTTGGAGCCAGAGGGTGGGGGAACGGTAGCATAGGGAACCGGGTACTGATAAGGTGCCTGGGCAATGAGCGGTGGCTGATAAGATAACGGCGGGATGGCAGGAGGTACAGCCTGGACAGGCTGAACAACATGATAAAAAGAAGGAACAGGGTCTGACGGGATGAGAAGGCTCTCCACTCTCTGAGCCCGACTGACGGTATCAGCATAAGACATTGCTCCGTGACTCCCGACTAGCTCACGGATCCTCGGGTTCAGCCCCTTCAGGAACTTACGGGCTTCCTTTTCATCGGTGTTTACAAAATCTTCAGCAAAAAGGCACATTCGGGTGAAGGTGCGGATGTAGTCGTCCACGCTGGTGCTGCCTTGCTGCAGGTAGTATAACTCATGCTCCATCTGATCCCAAAAACTCTGAGGAAGGAATTTGCCTCGAACCATAGCTTTCATCTGCTCTCAAGTGAGAGCGTTAAGCTCAGCCTCTGGCCTTCGGGACCAGTGGTCGATCCACCAATCGGAAGCATCCGCCTTCATCTGGAAAGCGGCGAGAGCAACACGCTGTCTGTTCGGAAGAGGGAGCACAGCGAAGATCTTATCGAGCTCCTTCATCCATTCAAGCACCGCAGTGGGGGTCTCACTCCCCGAGAAGGTCGCCGCGTGCATGTTCTGGAACTGGACTAGGAGTCGGGTGAAATCCATGGCCAGAGGGGCCTGGTGATGAGGCTGCGGGGAAGGAGACCGCATGGCTGCCTGTTGCGATTGTTGCGGGTATTCATAGCTCTACATTGAATAGGCCGAATAAAATTTAGCACATTAAAATAAATAAGGAAGTCTAGAGTTCGCCATGAAGCACTAGAGTTCAAATTATTTAAAGGTGGATAAATCCTAAGCCCCAATTTCGACAATTCATCTCATCAGCAGTCTCATTACTACTTAGGCAAGAATACAAAAATTACATTTCACATTATAAGTATTTTCGTTGATACTTATATAAACACATACCTTAAGCAGCGCGGCATGACGAAGACGAGTGGTCGTAATACAAAATTTAAACAAATAATCACACATTAACCAGTCTACAGAAACGCAGACTGGCTCTGATACCAAACTGTAACGCCCCACTTTATTTAAAAAGATTAATCGAATTTATTTAATAAAAATCAGAGTAAATTTTTCGCAAATCTCGTTTAAGTTTAAAATCCAATGGGCGCTACTTATTTTACCAAGAGCAATTTATCCAAAATAAATCAAAATGAACCTGCACATTTATCAAGATCCAAAAACAATAAAATAAAAGAACAATCCAACAGTTCAATCCGTTCAACACTTTTCTAAAGTCAAACCAGTTCAAACATAACCCAATAAACAATAATGAGTTCATAAATGTGAAAGCAGTTTAATAAATATAAATAACAGGCAAGACCACCCACTCGCCTTGCCTCGTCACCCACCAACTGCTTAACCTACATCCGTGAAGAGCAGGTGGGAGTGAGTACAGTTAAATATCGTACTCACACTATGAATATGAATAACATAATAATGGTATGGTCGCAGCATGAACATAAACAATAATCACAACACGTCTCATCTCCTAATCAATATCACACCATTTAACCTTACTCCTGTGCACATCTATCGCTAGCCGCAGAACGGGGATTCATTACCCGAAGGCGGGAGTACGTGCCACTGTAACGGACACGGCCTTCTATATGGGCTTACGTACCTCACAAGGGCACGGCCATATCAGGACTTAAAGGAGATTGCCACACAAGGGCACCGTACCGTAACTCGACGGGGACAACCGTACCGACGGCCGTAACAGCTCACATTGATAGGCTACATGCTCACATGCATACATAGATCATACCAAATTTTACACACAATTACATCACACATATGCATACCAAATAACGGGANCGGGTTTTTTTTTGGTGTTCGGGGAAACGAAACGACGATTTAACGAAAGAAACGGCCCGCGAAAATAATAAACAAAACTCCGAATTTCACGAGAATATACACAGCAAAATAAAGGCTCGACATATCGCAAGCGAGAGTTGCAATCCACATAAATCCACGAGACATCAATGAGCAAACGAAACGATCCGATATAAATTCCAACAACTAACGATAACTGGTTCAACGAGCACGATAAATTCAACAACATGATATTCGAGTACGAGATTAAAACAAGGAGGTTCAGACATTACCGTACTCCACGGAATCTACCAGCTCGGTTAAACGAAAAACGAAAGAGACAAATGATACGAACGGACGGCGGAACTTGAAACCTCTAGGATGTTCGGGCTGGAACTCGATAAACGGCTGCTCGATGATAACCAAGATGCTGCTCGCGAATGGAAAACGGCGCTGCCTGATGGAACGGCTATCGGCGACGGCAGGGAGGGTCGCCGGAGAAGGGACAGGCGACAGGAATTCTTCTTCCTCTCTCTTTTTTTTTTTCTTTTTTATTATCTGCTGCGATTTGAAAGATAGAGAGTTCGAATGATTCTAGGAAGAGAGGAAACTACTCAGCGATGTATTTGAAGCGAGAATTGAGACAAGCGAACGTGCGGGGTGATTTCACCATAAGAATCGCAACAAGAATCTGAAGTGATGACTCAGTCGACGAGAGTTATCCTATTCTGCTCCCAATTGGTCATGTGCAGGAAATAAAAGAATGGACCAAGAACTTATTAAAAGAATTTTTAGGCCGAAAGAAAAATTAACTCAACTTGGGCCGAAAATTAATAAAAGGACTGGGCCAGGAATATTGGTAGTTTTGGGCTGATTTACCAAATTCAATTTGGACCAAAATAAAATTTAAAAAAAAAAAGGCTGGAACAAAAGGTCGAATATCCCATATAATCGGGCCAAAATATTTTTCGATAAATTGGTCCGGAGGAGATACAACACGATTACGAGAATTTCCGGTCGATACGATTGACGACGAATAATAAATAAAATTACACGACGACGATCGGAATATTTAATAAATAAATCCGGCAATATATATAATACACACATTAATTATTACACAATAGTCAATTAGGCAAATAATAACAATTAGACATTCAATAAATAATAATAATAATAATAATCATAAAAATAAATAATAATAATAATAAATAATCCCAAAAAAAAATCATAAATAAACGGGGCGCTACAAAAGGGGATGAGTCGGCCCACCCCGTCCCTGCTGAGACTGGGAGCTCGGTCGAGCTTATAGCCAGCTCTCAACCTCCCCCTAGCGGCGAGCACCCGAGTGCTCCGCCTGCTGGACACCCTCTTTCACCCATCCCCGAGCAGATATGCGTGCTTAACCGCGCGCAGCATGACATCTCGTGCGAGAGCTTCGCCTCTAGTGCTTTTCTTCACCTTGACAGACAGGAGACAGCCCCGGAGATGGGGCAACCCACTAGTGCTGCTATAGGTCAGTCTGTCCAGCCAGACGACTCACAGGCCACGAGTACATATCGAGGTAGACAGACCTCAAGGACCAGAGCAACGGAGCGCACGAGACGGCGGACGATCTCCCCTGCTATTGGACCCTTCCGCCGCACGACACGACGGACGATCTCCCCTTATTTAGGTGGCCCGAATCAGCCTCGCCATAGGCGGACTACGTCCGGTGGCTCTTGCGACCGTTGATATGTCCATCACATCCATTACTTGGAATGGCCGTGGCCTGGCGAACAGGGCTACTCTCTCTCACCTTCATTCTCTCATTCGTGACCACAGAGTCGATTTTGTTGGCTTTATTGAGCCGATGATTCGCACTCCTTCTTTTGACCACTACTTGCGTCGCCTGGGCTTCTACTCGGGCGTGGGTAATATTTCGCACAAGATCTGGTTTTTCCACTCGCGTGACTACACTTGTCGGGTCCTCCGCGACACCGATCAGGTGCTTCTCGTTGAGATTTCCGCTCGCCACCTCCCGGAGCCCATCTTTCACACCTTGGTTTATGCCAAGTGTACTAGGGTCGGGCGATATGACCTTTGGGACACCCTGCGTGAGATTGCCGAGAGTATGGAGGGATTGCCATGGATGGTTAGTGGCGATTTCAACATCTTTCTGCATCCCGATGAGCGTGTGGGTGGCGGCACAGACCGGTCATGGGAGATGTGGGATTTTTCTCAGGCGGTGGCGGGCTGCGAGTTAATTGACGCTGGATTTGATGGTGAGCCCTTCACGTGGGTAAGGGACAGACTCAAAGAGAGGTTAGATCGTGCCTTAGTTTCTGAGGCGTGGTCAAAGGTGTTTGCGGTTACGACCGTCACACACCTTACTCGATTCGGGTCCGACCATTCACCCCTTCTCATCCGGTGCCGATTTTCAAGCACCCGCCGCCGCTCTTCGTTTAGGTTCCAAAACATGTGGGTTCGCCACCACTCCTTCCACGACACTGTAAGGGATCCCTGGCTTCAGTCGACTGGGCTTTTCGAGATGCGCAATCTCGAGGCGAAGCTCGACAGACTGCGACGTCGGTTGAAACAGTGGAACTGGGATGTTTTTGGAAACCTTCATCTGCACCTTGCTGCGGCTCAGATTGCGCATGCGACGGCTGAGCGGGCCTATGACCTGGATCCCACTCCGGAGAATAGGGCTGCCATGCACTGCTGCCACACCGAGTACCAGCTCCGACTCCTTATGGAGGAGGACCTCTGGAAGTAGAAGGCGGCCGTTCGCTGGGTGGCCGATGGCGAGCGGAACACTAGGTTCTTCCAGGGCTACGTTAGGCAGAAGCGTGCTAAGTCGTACATCCATAGTATCGAGGCTGATGGGTCATTCTTGACCCAGGAGGCTCAGATTCGGGAGTCGGTTGTTGCTCACTTTCAGACCCTCTTCACCTCTAACAGAGGGTCCCTCGTGGCCCCGACCGTATCTTTTTTCCCCACCATCCCTCCTTCGGTCGATCTCATTGGCCTCTGTGAGCTCCCGAGTAGGGAGGAGGTTAGGGATGTTGTATTCGGGATTGACCTCAACAGCGTTTCTGGCCCGGATGGTTTCTCCTCCCTCTTCTATCAGGTCTGCTGGGATCTTGTCGAGACTGACGTCGAGGAGGCGATGTTGGATTTTTTCTCCGGCCACCGGATGCCGGATTCCTACCACTGTTGTCTTCATCCCCAAACGACCCAACCTGAGCTCTTGGTCCGATTACAGGCCCATCAGCCTGTGTAACGTGACCAACAAGCTCATTTCGAAGATTCTTAACGGCCGTCTTTCCCCTCTTCTCCCCTCCCTCATCTCTCCGAACCAGAGTGGATTCGTCAAGGATCGGGTCATTAGTGATAACATCCTTCTGGCGCAGGAGATGATTCACGACATCTCCCGAGCGGACTGGAAACGGGCTCCGAATATTGCGCTGAAGCTAGACATGGCTAAGGCGTATGATAGGGTTGAGTGGCCGTTTCTTAGGGAGGCGTTGGCTAGGATGGGATTCCCTGAGCGTTGGATCAGCTTTGTGGAGGCGTGTGTGGAGCATTGCACGTTCTCGGTCCTAGTTAATGGCAGCCCCACCGATTTATTTCCCTCCTCTAGAGGCCTTAGACAGGGCGACCCCCTTTCCCCTTCCCTCTTCGTTCTTACGGCGGACTATCTCTCTCGCTGCCTTGACGGCTTCATCCGCGATTTTCCCCATATGACCTATAGCACCCATGGCTATGGTCCTACCATTTCTCACCTCTCTTATGCGGATGACATCATTATCTTCACCCGGGCGGATGATGATGGACTAGTCGAGCTTATGCGCATTTTGGAGCACTATGGCTTGGTCACCGGTCAGCTGGTCAGTGTGCAGAAGAGCACCTTCATCCTTTCATCTGCCACCGTGGACAGGTGGGCTCAGCGGGTCCATAACATTACTGGCTTTGCGCGTGGCGACCTTCCCATTACCTACCTCGGGGCCCCTTTATATAAGGGCAACCTCACGAGAGCGCTCCTTGCGGGCGTCAGGCAGAGGATGATCGACAGGATCTCTGGTTGGTCGCATAGATATCTTTCTTTCGGTGGTCGGCTAGCGCTGATCAAGAGCACTCTTAGCTCTCTTCCGATTCACTTGCTTATGGTCCTCGACCCTTCTAGGTCTACTCTTGACGAGCTTGACCAGATTATGGCTCGTTATTTCTGGGGTTATGAGGACGGGTCTGGGAGGGGGAGACGTACTCACTGGGTGAGTTGGGACTCTATCTGCCGCCCCCTCCCCGAGGGTGGTCTTGGCATCCGCCGACTCAGGGACATTGTTACAGCTTTCTCATACAAGCTGCGGTGGCGCTTCAGGGAAGGAAAGTCGCTTTGGGCTCAGTACCTTCGCGGCAAGTACTTCCCTAGACGTGCCAACCACCCTTGTTGGGTCACGGCTGTTGATCATGATAGCAGACAGTGGCGGCACCTCACTAGGGTCGGGAGGCGAGCCCAGGATCACATCTTTTGGGTTTTGGGCGGGGGCGATGTCAGTGTTTGGGATGAGTGGTGGGTAGGTGATAGGCCGTAGTCTAGGGATAGGCAGGTGTCGCATTCCCCCTACCTGCTCGTGAGCGACCTCTGGATGGACGGGTTGTGGGATAAGGGGAAGCTTGATAGGGAATTGGGGGCTGGTGCGGGTTTTAGCGAGCAATTATTAGATCAGATCCAGCAGATCCCTATCTCGGGGGACGGTTCAGATAGCATGAGGTGGAGATTTACATCATCAGGTGTGTTTTCTACTACCTCGGCGTGGGAGCAGATAAGGCTGAGGGATCGGCCTAATCTCCTCTTCGGGGCTATCTGGAGTGACCTTTTCACACCTACTATTTCGGTGTTCCTTTGGCGCCTCCTCTTGCGCCGGATTTCCGTCGATGTTGTGCTACACGCGAGAGGGATCTCATTCCCCTCTCGGTGGTGTGTTGTTCTGAGACTGGACGCCATGAGACTGAGACCTTTACCCACCTTTTTCTAGAGAGTGAGATTGTGAGGAGAGTGTGGGAGCATTTTGCCACTTGGACTCATATATCCCTACCCACCACATACAGTTCTTTTGAGCTCCTGAGTTTTTTCTCACAAAGCACACACCTTAGACACGTGGGCTTCCTCATTCCTTGTCTGATCCTTTGGTTCACCTGGACAGAAAGGAATAGTGCAAAGCATAGGGATATTACTTTTATGTTTTCTCACATTGTTTTGCAGGTAGAGAAACACATTTCACTCCTCATCGCATTGGGCAGGCTCACGGCCCGAGACTGGACAGGCTGCACGCCACCGCATCGCTACATGGTGGCCCCACCACCGCTTGTTCGGCCTCCTCGGGCCAGAGCTGTTGTTTGGCTTCGACCTGACTCTCCGTGGGTCAAGCTGAACACTGATGGCTCCTTTGATCGCCACTCTGGACTTGCCGGAGGAGGAGGCTTGATTCGGGATCATAGCGGCTCCCTCATCACCGCCTTCCACGCGTCCATTCAGGCCTCCTCGAGCTATGATGCAGAGATTCAGGCACTACAGATTGGCCTTCAGATTGCTGCCCACCTCTTTAGTCATATATGGATCGAGCTGGATGCTGCGGCTGTCGCCACCCTCCTGACTTCGGGCCATCAGGGCTCGTGGCAGATTCAGCACCCGCTTATGCGCATTAGAGATCTACTTCGGTCAGTCCATCATAGGATCACGCACATCTTCCGTGAGGGAAACAGACCGGCTGATTACCTGGCCAGCCTTGGTGCCATCATACCAGGCAAACACACATTCCAGACCGACACTACTCCACTCTGCCTTCGCACTCTTATACGGATGGACCAGCTTGGATATCCAACGTTCTGCTTTCACTAGTTTAGGATTTCTGTTTCCATTAGTATAGACATTTATTTCGGGCACCTGTTATCCCGAAGATCGGCTTTGTATTGTAGTTCTTGTTTCTTTTTCGTTTTTCGGTTTTTCTTTTTCCTTTTTTGTTTTCCTTTTGTTTTGACTTTATTTGTGAGACTCCATAGACTTTTGTATCTTGTTCGTTGATATTTGGGTTCCCGATTTTGGGGCCCAGATCTATGCACAGGTTGGGGATCCAGCCCAATCCCCCGCCCTTCCGGGGCGTTGTTTGTTTTAAAAAAAAAACTACAACAACTAACCTAGCAACTACAGAGAACTAACCTAGCAACTACATAGAACTAGTCTAGCAATTACAGAGAACTAACCTAGCAACTACAGAGAGAAAAGCTCCTATGCTCCCTCTCTCTCTAGAAAAAAAGCTCTCCCTTTTATTTAAAATTTCTTCAAGGCGAAAGTCTTTTCAAGACACGTAGAAGGAATGAGAGTTAGATGTTAGAGCAACATATTAGACTAGTCTTTGAGAATTAGATTAAAAGAGAATTGTGGTTAGTGATAGTCATGAGCTTATTAAGCATAAGTGGGAGATTGTTAGATATGCTGTAAAAGCTTGGCTTTCAGATATTAGTAATACCATTTTGATCTGGCAATCATGTTTTAGTCAAAGTATATATGCTTAAAGTTTATTTATTTATGCAATCATACTCCTTGTCTTACATTGAGATAGTGTGGTCCGTGGTGTCTCGAACAGAAAGTTCACCTATCAGTTCCTTGTAAGACTAAATCATTTGTTCACAGTCTAGACTGGCAGTGAGACCCCACTCGGAAAAAGACTGTAGTGTATTCTTGATTCAGTTGACCTTGGCTGGAGAATTACACTAGTACTTATGTTAAGTATTGAACAGGACCACTGGAAGGATAAGATTATGAGACTCACTGATCGTTGTTGTAATCTATACCTTCATGGATTGATGCGTTCTCTAAAGCTATAAGATAATATAAAATAGTCGTGTATATTCATTACTTATTTATTTGATTTACCAAGGGTGAATCCTATTCTATTGGGATGACATACTCAGTACTTTGGTAAATAAGAGTGATTATATGACGAGCTGTTATAAATTATTTATGGTACCGTGTTCCAGTGCGCTGGATTGATGACGTCCCCGAAATGAGCTCAGGAAGGAATATTGTGTTAAACCCTACATGATTAAAGATCTGAGTGGTACTAATTTCAGAAATGAATAAGAAGTCTATTAATTATCTTGTCAGTAATTTAATTAATCCACGGACGTTATATCTTAAACATGGGGAGGTAAATCGGTCAATCAGATTAATATTTATTAATCAAGTGGAGGTTTAATTTAATTGATTAAATTGGAGCCAAATGGGGAGAGCAATAATAATATTCTAGTGGAATATATTATTATTTAATTTATTAAGATTTTAGGAATTAATTTTATTCCATAATTATTATTTCAAGACTTAGGGAATATTCTTTCTAGAATATTACCGAGGGTTAGGAGACTAGAGAGTCTTCTAGAAGGTGATGTTAGGAGAAGGAGTCATGACCTAATATGGATTAGCTTGTGGAGTAGAATTAGGATTCCTTGACGTAATGGGATAAGCCCATATTTGGCACCTCCTTAAGGTCCCTAATGGAGCCTATAAATACACCATGTCCCAACCTCTTGAGACACACATGTGAGACTCATTTTTTCCATCTTTCAAAGACAGAAAAATTGTCTTGTTCGAGAGTTAGGGAGATTCAATTAATCGCACCACCAAGATTAATTGAAGTAGGTGTTTAGGTAATCCATTAGAAGGCTTTAAGGTGAGATTATATTAAACCTCAAACCTTCATATTTTCTGGTCACCTTCCTCAGCCGACTGCCGCCATCCGCCGCCGTCGACCACCGCCGGAAAACCACTCCTCACTCAACCAGGACTCCTCGCTCGACTAGGACTCCTCGCTCAACCAGGACTCCGCGATCGACCAGGACTCCTCGCGCCCCAGGAAACGTGCCGCATACGATCGGCATGACACAGTCCCTGCTCGCCTAGTCCTCACAGGAATAGAAAAGCTGCAGCACGCGACCCGCACGCACCCGCTATTCCTCACCTGATCAGGAGTCCTCGTGCATATAGAAGACATCCCGAGCACGTACCAGCGTGAGCCCAGACGCCGCACGCCTAGTCCTTTCAGGCATAGAAAAGTTGACACGCATGCGCATCTGTCCGCAACCCAAACCGCTGCTACCCGACCCGAGTTGAGACGTGATCCGTTCGTGATTCAACACACGACTAGAGTCGACAAAGGCCAAACTCTTCAACCGATTGAGTTGTGGTAATCAGACGATCTCCATCAAAGGAAATTAGAAACGTCTCTGAGTCGGCAGAAATTTTAAAAGGTAATGTCCTAATCCTAACTATAGATTCCGCTGCGTTAGGATTTATTTCGATAAGTTCAATACTGTGCATGTTGTTGACGATCCTCACATAACCCAACACTCCCCTCCCTCATCTCTCCGAACCAGAGTGGCTTCGTCAAGGATCGGGTCATTAGTGATAACATCCTTCTGGCCCAAGAGATGATCCACGACGTCTCCCGAGTAGACTGGAAGCGGACTCCGAATATTGCGCTGAAGCTAGACATGGCTAAGGCGTATGATAGGGTTGAGTGGACGTTTCTTAGGGAGGCTCTGGCTAGGATAGGATTTCCTGAGCGTTGGATCAGCTTTGCTGACGCGTGTGTGGAGCATTGCACCTTCTCGGTTCTGGTTAATGGCAGCCCCACCGATTTTTTTCCCTCCTCTAAAGGCCTTCGACAGGGCGACCCCCTTTCCCCTTCCCTCTCTCGCTGCCTTGACGGCTTCATCCGCGACTCTTTTCATATGACCTATAGCACCCGTGGCTATGGTCCTCCCATCTCTCTGCTCTCTTATGCGGATGACATCCTCATCTTCACCCGGGCGGATGATGATGGACTGGTCGAGCTTATGCGCCTTCTGGAGCACTTGGCTCGATCACCGGTCAGCTGGTCAGTGTGCAGAAGAGCACCTTCATCCTCTCATCTTCTACCGTGGACAGGTGGGCTCAGCGGGTCCACGACATTACTGGCTTTACGCGTGGCGACCATCCCATTACCTACCTTGGGGTCCCTTTATATAAGGGCAACCTCACGAGAGCGCTCTTTGCGGGCGTCAGACAGAGGATGATTGACAAGATATCTGGTTGGTCGCATAGACATCATTCTTTCGGTGGTCGACTTGCGCTGATCAAGAGCACTCTTAGCTCTCTTCCGATTCACTTGCTTATGGTCCTCGAACCCCCTAGGTCTACTCTTGACGAGATTGACCAGATTATGGCTCGTTATTTTTGGGGTTATGAGGACGGTTTTGGAGGGGGAGACGTACCCACTGGGTGAGTTGGGACTCTATCTGCCGCCCCTCCCCGAGGGTGGCCTTGGCATCCGCCGCCTCAGGGACATTGTTACAGCTTTCTCCTACAAGCTATGGTGGCGCTTCAGGGAGGGAAAGTCGCTTTGGGCTCAGTACCTTCGCGGCAAGTAGTGCCCTAGATGTGCCAACCACCCTTGTTGGGTCACGACTCTTGATCATGATAGCAGACAGTGGCGGCGCCTCACTAGGGTCGGTAGGCGGGCCCAGGATCACATCTTTTGGGTTTTGGGCGAGGGCGGGGTCAGTTTCTGGGATGAGTGGTGGGTAGTTGATAGG
Source organism: Striga asiatica (assembly GCA_008636005.1). Classification (NCBI taxonomy): domain Eukaryota; kingdom Viridiplantae; phylum Streptophyta; class Magnoliopsida; order Lamiales; family Orobanchaceae; genus Striga; species Striga asiatica. The sequence goes on from BKCP01006404.1 coordinate 2,187,500, forward strand.
CCGTTGTCTAGGGAAAGGGAGGTATCGCATTCTCCCTACCTGCTTGTGATCCCCATCTCGGGAGACGGTTCGGATGGCATGAGGTGGAGACTTACATCATCGGGTGTGTTTTCTACTACCTCGGCTTGGGAGCAGATCAGGCTGAGAAATCGGCCTAATCTTCTCTTCGGGGCCATCTGGATCGACCTTTTCACCCCTTCAATTTCGGTGTTCTTTTGGCGCCTGCTCTTGCGCCAGATACCCGTGGATACTGTCTTACACGCGAGGGGGATCCCTTCCCCTCTCGGTGTGTGTGTTGTTCTGAGACTGGACGCCATGAGACCGAGACCTTTACCCACCTTTTTCTAGAGAGTGAGATTGTGAGGAGAGTGTGGGAGCATTTTGCCACTTGGACACATATATCCCTACCCACCACAGACAATTTCTTTGAGCTCCTGAGTTTTTTCTCACAGAGCACACACTTTAGACACGTGGGCTTCCTCATTCCTTGTCTGATCCTTTGGTTCACCTGGACAGAGAGGAATAGTGCGAAGCATATGGATATTACTTTTTTACTTTCTCACATTGTTTTGCAGGTTGAGAGACACATCTCACTCCTCATAGCATTGGGCAGGCTCATGGCCCGAGACTGGACAGGTTGCATGCCGCCACACCGTTACATGGTGGCTCCCCCACCACATGTTCGGCCATCTCGGGCCAGAGCTGTTGTCTGGCTTCGACCTGACTCTCCATGTGTCAAGCTGAACACTGATGGCTCCTTTGATCGTCACATTGGAGTTGCCGGAGGAGGAGGCTTGATCCGGGACCACAGCGGCGCCTTCATCACCGCCTTCCATGCGCCCCTTCAGGCCTCCTCGAGCTACGATACAGAGATTCAGGCATTACAGATCGGCCTTCAGATTGCTGTCCACCTCTCTAGCCACATTTGGATCGAGCTAGACGCTGCGGCTGTCGCCACCCTTTTGACCTCGGGCCACCAGGGATCGTGGCAGATTCAGCACCCGCTTATGCGTATTAGAGCCCTACTCCGTGAGGGGAACACACATATTTTCCGTGAGGGGAACAGACCTGCAGACTACCTTGCCAGCCTTGGCGCCACCACACCAGACTCCCATACGTTTCAGACCGACACTGCTCCACTCCGACTTCGCACGCTCGTACGGATGGACCAGCTTGGATATCCATCTTTCCATTTTCAGTAGATTAGGCTTTTTGCATTAGACCTTTGCTTCCAGGCACCTGTTAGCCCGATGACAGACTTTGTATTATTCTTTCTTTCTTTCTTTTTTTTGGTTTTCTTTTGTTGGTTTTGTTTTGTTTGTGAGACTTTGTTCACTGTAGTATTTTGATATTTTGGGCCCCAGTTTTGGGGTCTTGATCTATGCACAAGTTGGGGATCCAGCCAAATCCCCCGCCCTTCCGGGGCGTTGTTTGTTTGAAAAAAAAAACCTAGCAACTACAGAGAACTAACCTAGCAACTAGAGAGAACTAACATAGCAATTACTAACCTAGCAATTACTAACCTAGCAAATTCCAGAGAACTAACCTAACAACTACTGGAAACTAACCTAGTTGGAAGGTTAGTAGTCAACGGTCAACGCCGGAAGTCAACAGTCAATGTCGGAAGTCAACGGATTTCGCCGGAAGTCAACGGTCAGCCAGAGTCAACAGATCAAAATAATATTTAAATAATTAAAATAATAAAAAGAAAAGAGTAAATCTTGGCCACACATGATGTACCAAATCTTGTGGCTAAAAATGAGTCTCACGTCCTCACTTTAAATAAGTGGATGCATTGGGACCAACCCTCTCTATATAATAATAATAATAATAATAATAATAATACCACCAATATCCGAAAATCCAATAAACGAACGGCTTAGATTCGAATTATGCGATTACATAGAAATCGCCGAACGACAAACATTTTAAAATAAAACGATCGAGTGCTTCAACATAGAACTTAAGACGACCTCGCGACTAATACAATAAATATATTCTTATAAATAAAATTCGATAAATAGAATAATCCAAGAAATTCTATAGATCGAACGGGGCGCTACAATTTACCTGGAATAGCAGCTGAAATCCCGTCTAAAAATTTTATTTTTACTTTTATTAGTAATTTTTTTGAAAATTTTTGAAAAGTGGCAGTCAGTTTTTTTAAAATTAAAAATGTGTTTGTTTGAAAAGTTTAATCATGTCTTAAAAAAAAGTGATTTCTGGTCAGAAACATGTTAAATGCATAATAAATTGGTCTGTGCTTCATTTATGCTGACATTTGAGTATGTTGTGCCTCTGTCATGTTCATACGTTGTGTAAAATTGTTAGAATTTTTTGACTAAGTTTGATAGGGTAAATAATTTATATCGTGATTCTGCTAAAAGTTGTTTTAATTATGATAAATTGGTCAGTTGCTGAAAAATTCTGATATTTGGCTTAAGTGTTTGTCTGGTGTGAAATTTCATGCCGTAAAAAGATTAGAATTTTTGGAGTTCAGATTGGTTCGGTTTTAATTAAAATTCAAAATCTGCTGAAACTTCTATTAATTTTTAAAATTCGTACAGTTAATGTCCAGGGCTGAAATTTTTATATGTTGTCACTCACATTCTGCAGTTTGTGGTGTTAAAATATCAGGTCGTGATTCGTTCATTAGGTTTGGATTTCAATTTTTGTTCGTTTTTGCTGTTAACTTGTATGTATTTTATAAAATCACGTGCTTTGAATTTAAGGCTGATTTGTGTTTTTCGCTTAAGTCAAGATAGATATTGATTGTAGGATCTTGTCTTAATGTTGGTGTTTGAGGAGTCAAGCCTCGACCCACGTCTTCTCTGAATTTGCTATCGTCAATCCGAACTACCAGGTGGGCTAGTTATTCTAAAATACCTGTGCAATGTGTGTTTAAATATGTTTTCCGTTTTCGCGTGATCTATGTATGAACGTGAATATGTAGCCTATCGATGTGAGCTGTTACAGCCATCGATACAGTTGTCCCCGTCGATGTAATACGGTTGCCCGTTGCAAGGCAAGTCTCCTTAAGACCTAATGAAAGGCCGTGCCCGTTGCAAGGCATGTACTCTCACCGTTAGGGTAATGAATCCCCTTTCCGCGACTAATGAAAGATGTGTACACAGAAGTATTTATGTTTATGTTATGTTAGAGATGAGACATATGTGATATTGTTTATGTTCATGCTGCGACCATGCTTATTTAACATATTATAAAATGTGCATTGCATAGTGTGAGTACGATATTTCCAGCTGTACTCACTCCCACTTGCTCTTCACGGATGCAGGTTAAGAAGTTTGGCGAGTGGCGAGGCAACGCGAATGGTGGTCTTGTCTGTTAGTTATGCGTATTATTTTGCTTCCGTTTTTCATGAACTTATGTTGGTTTAGTGAACATGATGGTTAATTGGATTTGAAAAACATGTTGATTCGAGCATTGAAACGTTTTGGATTTGGTTTATGTTGAGAGACCTATCTTTGATATTTATGACGCTTATGCTTTTAATTGCTATTTTGGGATCTTGATAAATGTGTAGGTTCATTCGGATTTATTTTGTATGTTTGATAAATTCCTCTTGGTAAAAATAAGTAGCACCCTTTTGAATTTTAAACTTAAACGAGATTTTTGAAAAATTAACTCTGATTTTTATTAATTAAATTCGATAAATCTTTTAAATAAAGTGGGGCGTTACAGTTTAGTATCAGAGCCAGTCTGCGTTTCTATAGACTGGCATGTATGTGAAAACATGTTTATGTGATTAGACCTTAAGTTATAACCACTCGTCTTCGTCATGCCGCGCTGCTTAAGGTATGTGTTTTATAAGTATCAATGAAAATACTTATAATGTGAAATGAAAAATTTGTATTGTGGCCTAAGTAGTAATGAAACTGTTTATTATAGGAATTGTTGACCTTGGGGCTTAGGACCTATCCACCTTTAAATGATTTGAACTCTAGTTTTTCGTGGAGAACTCTAGACTTCTTTATTTATTTTAATGTGCTAAATTTACTCGGCCTATTCAATGTAGAGCTATGAATACCCGCAACAATCGCAACAGGCAGCCATCCCTGTCCCCTTCCCCGCCGCGTCATCATCACCATGCCCCTCCGGCCATGGACTTTACCAGGCTCCTGGTCCAGTTCCAGAACATGCATGCACCCACCTTCTCGGGGACTGAGAACCCCACTGCAGTGCTGGAATGGATTAAAGAGCTAGACAAGATTTTCGCTGTACTCCCTCTTCCGGACAGACAACGTTTTTCTCTCGCCTCTTTCCAGATGAAGGCGGATGCTTCCGACTGGTGGATCGACAACTGGGCTCGGAGGCCAGAGGCTGAGCTCAACACTCTCACCTGGGAGCAGATGAAGGCTATGGTTCGAGGCAAGTTTCTTCCTCAGAGTTTCTGGGATCGGATGGAGCATGAGTTTTACCATCTGCAGCAGGGCAGCACCAACGTGGACGAATACATCCGCACTTTCACCCGAATGTGCCTCTTTGCTGGTGATACTGTGAAGACCGATGAGAAGAAAGCCCATAAGTTTCTGAAAGGGTTGAATCCGAGGATCCGTGAGCTAGTTGGGAGTCACGGTCCGATGTTTTATGTCGACACTGTCACTCGGGCTCAGGGAGTGGCGAGCCTTCTCATCCAGACAGATCCTGTTCCTCCATTATACCATGCTGCTCAACCTGTCCAGGCTGTACCTCCTGTCGTTCCCCCTCTATCTTATCTGTCGCCGCTCATCTCTCAGGCGCCATATCAATGCCCTATTCCTTACGCTTTGGTTCCCCCATCCTCTGGTTCCAACAAGAGGAAGGGCGACCATCATGGCAAGAAGAACGGAAAGAAGAAGAACACTAGGAGACGTGACGGCCGACCCGATCAGGGTCAACACCCGAGGTGCCCAAAATGCGGCAAGTTACATGCTGCGAGTGCTTAGCCGACCAGCGATCTTGCCTCAACTGCCATTGCACCGGCCACTTTGCCAGTGTCTGTCCTGAGCCTAAGAGGCAGCTGCAGCAGCCTTTCCCTCCTCAGTATCAGCAGAAGCAGCTTCTCCCGCCACCACCTCCTCATCAGCAACAGCAGGCCAGACAGCCCCCACTGCACCAGCAGAGGACTGAAGGCCACGCCCGTGTCTACACCATCACCCATGACGAGGCCGCCAACAACGCATGTACCATGTCCGGAATGCTCTTCATATCCCATATACCTGTTTTTGCATTGTGTGACACGGGAGCGACTCATTCCTTTATTTCTTCCCGATGTCTTAAGGCCTTATCTGTTGTAATGTTTGCAAAGTCGATCCTCACGAGGTTAGCCTAGTCTCAACAAAAATTATTATGTCTGATTCGTTGGTTTGTGATCTTTCTATTAATATCAGCGGGCATATTCTGAATGCCGACGCGTATGTCCTTGAAATGCGAGACTTCGACGTGATCTTGGGCATGGACTGGCTTATTGGCTATCGACCGACATCCAGTGCCAAAAGCGTGAAGTCACCCTCTTTCCCGATTCTGATCAGCCTGTTGTTTTCTATGGGGTGTAGTCGAGGACTGTGCCTCGAGTCATCTCGTCTATGCAAGCTAGGAAGAGCCTTTCCAAGGGCAGCTGTCAAGGCTATCTAGTTTCTATGGTGTCCGATGCAGTCGATGAGCGAACTCCTAAGAGAGTGTCCATTGTCTGCGAGTATCTCGACGTTTTTCCTGATGAACTGCCAGGAGGTCCGCCCGATCGTCAAGTTGAGTTCACCATTGACCTAGTCCCAGGAGCTGGTCCCGTTTCCAAGGCCCCCTACTGTATGGCGCCGAAGGAGCTTCAAGAGCTCAAGGCCCAAATCCAAGAATTACTCAAGCCTGGTTTTATTCGACCGAGTGTTTTTCCATGGGGTGCGCCCGTCCTATTCGTGAAGAAGAAAGACGGATCCATGCACATGTGCATTGACTATGACGAGCTTAACCTTCTTACGGTTAAGAATAAGTACCCTCTTCCTCGTATCGAGGATCTCTTCGACCAGCTGAGGGGAGTCAGTGTCTTCTCGAAGATCGATTTGAGATCTGGCTATCATCACCTGAAAATCCGGGAGTTGTATATTTCTAAGACAGCGTTCCGTTCCAGATATGGCCACTATGAGTTTGTGGTGATGCCGTTCGGACTCAGCAATACCCCGGCGGTGTTTATGGACCTTATGAATAGGGTCTTCCATCCTTATCTGGACCAGTTTGTTATTGTGTTCATCGACGACATTCTAGTTTATTCTTATGACATCGACCAGCATGAGAAGCATCTGAGGACTGTGCTGGAGACTATTCGCCGCGAGAAGCTTTATGCGAAGTTCTCGAAGTTCGAGTTCTGGCTGGATCGTGTGGCATTCCTTGGCCACATTGTGACAGCTAGAGGCATTGAGGTGGATCCCGGCAAGATCGAGGCGGTGAGCAAGTGGGATACACAAAGAAGTGCCAGCGACGTTCGTAGTATCCTAGGGTTAGCGAGATACAACAGGAGGTTTATCGAGGGCTTTTCGAAGATAGCCCAGCCACTAACCAACCTTACGAAGAAGTCCGTGAGGTTCGTATGGAGTCCAGAGTGCGAGAGTAGTTTCCAGGAGTTGAAGGGGAGACTTACCACCTCACCAGTCTTGTCGATTCTTAACCCTACTTTGGGGTTCACTATCTATAGTGATGCTTCGAAGAAGGGCTTGGAATGTGTCCTGATGCAGCAGGGGAAAGTTGTAGTCTATGATTCGAGGCAACTGAAGCCTCACGAGCAGAACTACCCCACTCACGATCTTGAGTTAGCTGCTGTAGTCCACGCTTTGAAGATTTGGCGGCACTACCTTTATGGAGGCAAGTGTGAGATATTCACTGATCATAAGAGCCCGAAGTACATCTTTACTCAGAAGAAGCTCAATATGCGCCAAAGAAGATAGCTTGAGTTGGTCAAGGACTACGATTGCACAATTAGCTACCATCCTGGGAAAGCTAATGTGGTCACTGACGCGTTGAGTCAGAAGAGTCATGGCCAGTTGTTTTGTCTATTCACCGAGCAAGATGCCCTAGTTCGGGAGTTCGAGCGACTACAGTTAGAGGCAGTGGAGTCGACCTCGACAACCGGTGGTATGCTGACTGCTTTGGTTGTGGGACCAACTCTTCGTGAGAGAATAGTCGCCGAACGACTGTTTTTTGTGCCGAATGATGGAGTTGATGGAAACCGACAAGGTTGGAGGATTCACAGTCGCATCTGACGGAGCATTGGTCTCCGAGGGTAGACTGTGTGTTCCGAAGGTGTGGGAACTGCGGAAGGAGATTCTGAAGGAAGCCCATAGTGCCCGTACACCATCCATCCGGGCAGCTCGAAGATGTACCATGACCTCCGGATGTCATTTTGGTGGCGAGGTATGAAGAGGCAAGTAGCTCACCCTTTTGAACAGCTGTCTAGTGTGTCTGCAAGTGAAGGCTGAGCACTAGAAACCGAGAGGGCTGTTGAAGCCACTGGAGATTCCCGTGTGGAAATGAGAGCGACTCACCATGGATTTCTTAGTGGGATTGCCGAGATCGAGATCCGTCCATGGTTCCATTTGGGTGATTGTGGATTGACTCACGAAGTTCACCCACTTTCTGTCTGTCCGGACGACTATGAATGCTAGTGCGTATGCCGAGTTGTTCGTTGACGAGATCGTCAAACTTCATGGGGTGCCCGTGGAGATTGTGTCTGATCATGACCCGAAGTTCATGAGCCAGTTCTAGAGGACTCTGCACCGAGCCATGGGGACGAGGTTGGAGTTCAGCACCGTCTTTCACCGCGAGACTGATGGTCAGTCAGAGCGGACGATCCAGTACTTGGAGGATATCTTGAGGGCTGTGGTCTTAGACTGTAGCCTAACTTGGGAGACTGCCCTTCCATTGGTTGAGTTGACCTAGAACAACAGCTATCATTCTTCGATTAAGATGGCCCCGTATGAAGCTTTGTACGGAAGAAACGTCCGGACACCTTTGTATTGGGATGAGGTCAGAGAGAGGAAGATCATGGGTCCGGAGTTCATTCGTAGGACTTCGGAGGCTATTGAGGAGATCCGGAAGAATATTCGGTTTGCCCAAGAGAGGTAGAAGGTGTATGCCGATCGGAAGCTGCAAGAGCACGAGTATGCTGTGGGTGATCACGTTTTCCCGAAGGTCTCGCCCATGAAGGGTGTGATTCGCTTTGGGAAGAAGGGAAAGCTTCGGCTTCGCTATATCGGACCCTTCGAGATCCTTGCTCGAGTCGGGGACTTAGCTTATCGGCTAGCTTTGCCACCGGACTTGTCAGGGGTGCATGATGTGTTTCATGTCTCGATGCTGCGTAGATATGTACATGACCCCGACCATGTGGTGGACTTCGGCGAGCTGCAGGTCGAGCGAGACCTCACCTATGAGGAGGTGCCGGTTGCCGTACTGGACCAGAAGGTCCATCAGCTGAGGAACCGGGCAGTGAGTCTTGTGAAGGTGCAGTGGAGCAGTCATGATGAGTCTGAGGCGATTTGGGAGAAGGAGGTCGAGATTAGGAGGAGATATCCGAACTTCACTTTTTGATCCCCTTTGTACTCTTTCGTGTTCTGGTTATCTTTGTTTTTTTTTTCGAATTCCGAGGTCGGAATCCTTTTTTAGGTGGGTAGACTGTAGCGCCCCGTTTATTTATGGATTATTTGGGAATTTATTTGATATTATTGTCATTATTATTATTATTATTTTTATTATTGTTATTATTATTTTATTTAAATGCCTAATTGTCAATTAAATGCTTAAATGTGTATTATTATTTAGTTTGCTGTGTGAAATATATATAATAAATAATAGCCAAATATTTTTTTTTAAATTATCGAGCGAACCGAGCCATTTTATTTTGGCTATAACGATCGAAAAATCGAGAATCGGAGGCCGAATTATTTTTCTCGAGACCGCGTGTTGAACCGACCCGTTTGAACCAAACCTTCGGCCCGGACGAACCGAACCAGCCCAAAAGACCCAGCCCTTCTCTTTTGCGCATGTGTGGGTTTTTCTTGTGTGATAAGATATTAAACCCTAAGCTCGTTCCATATATCGATCGCGCCCTCATTCTCTCAACACCGCATCGCAGCTTTTCAGATTTCTTCTCCTTCAAGCTCTCGATCGATCTCTCTCTCTCTTATTCTCTTGCAACTGATTGTCTCTCATCTCGCCCCACTCATCTCCCTCGCCATAATCAGTCCGTCACCCTCTTCTCTCTCGTTTTCCCCCCTCGCCTTCTCGCTGTGACTTTTCCCGTCGCACATTATCCCATCGTCATCATCATCGCCATCTCCTCTCGCCGGAAGTGAACCAGCAGCGACCCCGACGCCACCCTCCTCCATCACGAGTCAGCAGCAAGCCGCGTTCACCCCTCAGCAGCCCGATCGAAGCAACCAACTCCGGCGACCTCAGCAACTTCCGTAGTGATTCAGACGAGTCCCTGTTCACGCGCAGATGCCACGCGCAGCGATTCTGGCGACTTTCCCCGTTCGTTCAGTGACCTCTGGCCGTGATCTAGCTGCGGCGACGATCCTCCTTCGGCGACTTCAACCTCTGTTCGCTGCTCCTCCCTAGCAGCGAGCAGCCATTCCCGGCGAGACGCGCGAATCCGTCGAGCCCGTCGTTCCCGTTCGTGTCCTTCGTTCCATTTTTCTGAGCTTTTTCGGAGAACGGTACCTAGTCGAAACCCGTCTCGTTAAACCGTGTATATTTGTTTGCGTTATGTGTTTATTTGATGTATTGTGCTTACTTGCGATTTGATATAAATGTTATGATGTCATGTGGAAATTTCGATTCTATGTGTTTGATTATTTGTGTTTTGAGGATCTGTTCGATTTGAAGAAATTGAGCGAGACCTCAAAACTCGTGTAAGGCTGTGGGTTTTGGAACCATGTCGAGTCCTCGGCCTTATGGGAAGGCCTCGGACGAGAGTTACGTGTTATGAATCATGAGTGAACTTATTGAACTCCTACACTCGCTGTTTTAGTGTTAGAATTTTTAAAAATTGTGTACTGTACGGAATGCCTTGAACTTTGAGGGTCATGTTTTCTGCTGAGCATCAGGCTGTTGTAAAAATTTCATAATTTTTCAAGGCCTGTAGCCATTTTAAATAAATAAAGTGATTTCTGGTCAGAAACATGTTAAATGCATAATAAATTGGTCCGTGCTTCACTTGTGCTGAAATTTGAGTATGTCGTGCCTCTGTCATGTTCATACGTTGTGCAAAAATGTTTAGAATTTTTGGACTAAGTTTGATAGGGTAAATAATTTATTTCGTGATTCTGCTGAAAGTTGTTTTAATTATGATAAATTGGTAAGTTGCTGAAAAATTCTGATATTTGGCTTAAGTGTTTTTTTTTTATGTGAGGTTTCATGCTGTAAAAAAAATAAAATTTTTGGAGTTTAGATTGGTTCGGTTTTAATTAAAATTCAAAATCTGCAGAAACTTGTATTAATTTTTAAAATTCGTACAGTTAATGTCCAGGGCTCAAATTTTTACATGTTGCCACTCACATGTTGTAGTTTGTGGTGTTAAAATATCCAGTCGTGATTCATGATTCATTCATTAGGTTTGGATGCGAATTTTTGTTCATTTTTGTTATTAACTTGTATGAATTTTATAAAATCATGTGCTTTGAATTTAAGGCTGATTTGTGTTTTCCGTTTAAGTCAAGATAGATAATGATTGTAGGATCTTGACTTAATGTAGGTGTTTGAGGAGTCAAGCCTCGACCCACGTCTTTTCTGAATTTGCTATCGTCAATCCGAACTACCAGGTGGGTTAGTTATTCTAAAATACCTGTGCAATGTATGTTTAAATATGTTTTCCATTTTGGCGTGATCTATGTATGAACGTGAATATGTAGCCTATCGATGTGAGTTGTTACGGCCGCCGGTACGGTTGTCCCCGTCGATGTAATACGGCTACCCGTTGCGAGGCAAGTCTCCTTAAGACCTAATGAAAGCCCGTGCCCGTTGCGTGGCATGTACTCTCGCGGTTAGGGTAATGAATTCCCTTTCCGCGACTAATGAAGGATGTGTACACATGAGTATTTATGTTTATGTTATGTTGGAGATGAGACATATGTAATATTGTTTATGTTCATGCTGCGACCATGCCTATTTAACATATTATAAAATGTGCATTGCATAGTGTGAGTACGATATTTCCAACTGTACTCATTCCCACCTGCTCTTCACGGATGTAGGTTAAGCAGTTTGGCGGGTGATGAGACAAGGCGAGTAGTGGTCTTGCCTGTTATTTATGCTTATTATTTTGCTTCCGTTTTTCATGAACTTATGTTGGTTTAGTGAACATGATGGTTAATTAGATTTGAAAAACATGTTGATTTGAGCATTTGAAACGTTTTGGATTTGGTTTATGTTGAGAGACCTATCTTTGATATTTATGACGCTTATGCTTCTAATTGCTATTTTGGGATCTTGATAAATGTGTAGGTTCATTCTGATTTATTTTATATGTTTGATAAATTGCTCTTGGTAAAAATAAGTAGCGCCCTTTTGAATTTTAAACTTAAACGATATTTGCGAAAAATTAACTCTGATTTTTATTAATTAAATTCGATAAATCTTTTAAATAAAGTGGGGCATTACATTTACTATGTGCCCCGGAACAATGCACACAACTCCTCCACTCGAGGTGTACATATCTCCTCCACTCGAGGTGTACAACATACTGTGTCGTTCCGAAAGCTCCACTAGTAAGGCCAACCGTTAGGCTAGGTCTTTGAGTTGATCGAGACTCTAAAAGGGCCATTATCGCACGACGGCCACTCCCTTCTCTCCCTAGAACTAAGATAACTAATACCTCTCTTCATATCAATACCTTGCATCGCATCTATCACCACAGAAGACTCCAATCGGTCTTCCGGTGTATTGACAGCATGCTACGATCAACCCTCAACAGGGATCGATTTGTGGCATCAAGCTTCAGTATCATGCCCGGGTCACGCTGAAAACTTGCTCACTTTCTCAACACAAACCGTGCGTCTCTGTCAGAACGGTCGACACGGTACTCTATACTAATAGTCTAACTCCATGACACTCTCTCTCTTCGTAGTCTCAAACCCTACGATTAGTCTCTTATCGAGACTCAGGACTCCGCCCGATAACCATGCGAAACCTCGATCTTGCCAACTCGAGAAAATCTCGCATATGGCATAAGAAACTAATCGACAAGTCTCACTTAAAAATTATTGAGTAGGGAATTCGTACATTGGTTCAGTGGAACTTGGAGCTTTTGGCTCAATGCTCGGAAGAAGGGTTAAAAGGAGAATTTATTGTTTGACACGAAAACCAATCGCATAAATCGAAAGGGAACTAATGGTTTAGGGTTAGTGCATTGTCACCTGAGAGGTGACACTTGCTGACACTGCATAAACGGGGCGTTGAGATGCCTGCGTGCACCTGTTCGGAGACCAGCAGCAAGGTCAATGTTTGGCCGTACACACTGGTGTGGGGAGTTTTTGCGTTCGATGATGGTGGCTGCAGCTCTCGTGTGAGTCAACGGTCGACCCTGTAGGTGGCTTCACGTGTCTCAGCATGGGCGTGTGTGCTCGACCAATACTTTGCGTAGCCTCACCCAACCAAGGTCGGCGTTCGGTTCGAGGTACAAATAAAGAATTCTCTAATTCAGGGTTCATAATGGCCAAGGTAATCCGAAAGAAAAGGTTTTCACAAAACATCCAAAACAATGAATTTTAGGGTTCAAGAAAACAATTTCCTCTAGCATTTAGGCATTTAACATTATCAAAGTTTTCAAGGGCTTCAAGTCATCACAAGGCATAAAACCGAGTTCCAAGCTCACCACCTCTTTCCCGTTCAATACAATCTCAATCGAACATATAACAATAGGGATAGGGAAAAATTCCTAAAGAGATCGATTATTGGCTCCTAAGCGAGGAATAACCCTAACCCAGTAGTCATCGCCGAATAATGAAATGGTTAGCCCGCTTGACTCTTCCGACTAACAGTGTCGGCCGTCACGTCAGCTCTTACTCAGGTAGCTATTCGTGCTGGCAGTCATAAACGAGCTCAACTTCTACACTGCTAAGATATTCACGTTTCTGGATCTCGTCGTAAAGCCTCTTTTGGTACATCAGACCCTCTTTCATTTTTCACTGATGGTAGCCAGGTCTCGAATCGATCTTTGAGACTACCCCAGTTACTTTCGTTGGTCGAACTGGTCCTAACTCCTTGGTAACGGTTGATCACCATTCGTCACCAGTCGGTTGATTTGTCTCGATCGCGTCTCGAAAATAGATCAGGACGTCATTGACAAAGACCATGACAAACTGATCTGGAATACATAGTCCGAATGGGATAACCATAACCGAAAGAACGATATAAGACCAGAGGAAAAATGAAAGTACTCGTCTTAATTAATACACAATCTTTCAAACCTTGAACTCGAAACTCCAAATGAACCAATAACAAAAAAAAAAAAAAGTTTTCAAAGGATTGCAAAAGTCCAAGAAAACAGAGGATTACTCCCGAAATTCCGAAGGAAATAAAAGAACGAGAGTTTTCAAAGACTACGATGAACAAAATTCAAGAACGAAGACGGCTTTGCACGTCACGAGGTGCTTGCACCAGGCTCGACTACCCTTCTTAAAAGATCCTTCCTAATCCTCAACATGTGGGCATCACTCTCAAATTGATACATGGAAGATAATTTTGTCATCTCCTTCAAGATTGAAGTGTCGCCTCGCAGTCATGGCATAGAATATTCATACAGTATCGGATCGGCCTATCCGCCTTAAGAAGAATGTCGAATTCCTGCGTTCGAGAATTTTAGCAAATGAATAGGCAACTATCGCCTTTCTCGAGGCTTAGCCACCCTCGGGAGTCACGATAGTGTTACGCGTCAAACTCTCCACCACTTCTTGAGGTCTAACAACAACACGAACACGACACTTAGACTTCACTCCCGGTTCTCATCGACTGGGTTCTAACATTCATCGAATGGTCCTATCGACAAGGGTTCCAGATTTTTGGATATTCCCATACACTAGAGAGTTCTTCGGTTCTCTAAACCCTTCTCTTTTGAGATGGCTTGCGAATGGTCCTCACTCGAAGACACTAAACAGAACTTAATGCGAGAGAATTGTATAGATAGAATTTAACTCGATAACATCATACCGAAGTTCTCAACCAAGAACTTGTAAGGCCAGAACATAACTCTATACCACTAGAGTTCAAGTCCATATACACGGAGGGTAAATTCCTAAGGCCCAAAATCTAAAGTCCGAACAAGCTGATACCCCATAATTTAAATTACTTCATACCTTGATGTAAGCACCCTCTACTTATACATTGAAAATAACAAAGTTTTCAAAAACTTACTCAAACATTTTCGAGAATCATTAACTTCTTAAAACATGCTTTGAGGGTACTTACTAAACGTGTATCTAGTTTACGGTCATGTCTGATTTTCATCATTTCAGGATATCTGACCCCCAACATAAAACATGTTCTGTAATAACCCATTTTCACTTAATGTAAATTACGTACTTAGTTTCGTAATGTTCATATCATTCTCGGGATCATTAAATATTCAAAGTATATGTCAATTTATGTTCAATCGCCCGATAAAAATATTATCGAATCAAATTGTACTTAATCGAGCGATAAATGTGTTAATCTCGCGCTAATCGTGCGTGATCGTGAGCATAATTGTACTTAATGATTCCTTAAGTACATCAATTATGTTCATTTAAACTTAAGTGATTCAATTAATCATCATATAACCTTAATCATTGGTCATTGCACGGCTAGAGTGCCTAATTTCTTCTTAATCACCTTAACCTAGGTTAATCACGCATAATCGAGCCCTAAGCGTGCTTAAATGCTTAATGGGCACAAGTGGACGGAAGTTTGGGGCAAATCACGTGAGCACTTATCCTTTCCTAGCCATGTGGCCCTTTGTGCCAAATAAATGGTGACTAAGCCACCAAAAGTCCACCTCGTGGCCCTAGGGATCGGCAAATGGCACGAGCCCATTGGCCGAGCATTTTACCTTGCATTTTCATCCATTTCACCGCCTATAAAGTCCAACGTTTGGACATATTTCATCTTATAAACTAAGCTAATTCCTAAGCATGCCTTAAGCAAACAATAAATAAGATTAAGATTTATTAATCCAACCTACCGTACGCGCGCAAGGGAAGAGAAAGGGTCCGAACCAACACCAATTTCTTATCAATTTTCTTCGGGCAATCAAAGGGTAATATGATTCTAACCCTGTTATGATGTTACTTGTATCATACCAAGTTCAAATTATGGGTCTAAGTTCATGTAATCTTCGAAAATGCTCTCGGGTGTGCATTTTAGGCCATATTATAACATCTCTTTATGTAGTCGACTTCTCTCGAGCAAACCATGCATTATTAATCATTATTTAATGTTAAATGTTCAGTCTTAAAAGATAGCCCGAGGTAAGTTGTCGATTTGTTGATGAAATGGCCAAAGGAAGTGGACCGTGCACGTAGCACGCGCACACGGGTCGTGTATTACCCTACTAGGGTATCTTTCATTGTGATCAATTTTGTTAGGGACATTTATGTTCCAACAGCCTTTAAATGATAAATTATGGTCCATTAACTCATGTTGCACGAGAAAAGTTCAAAGTTTGGTCGAGGGTACACGTTAGGGCCGTCGGACGTGCCTATCGCGCACGCCGTGGCCCGTCATGTTAAATAAAATCAATTTTCATGTTTTATCATGACCCTCAGACTCATGTACATATAAATGTGTTAATCATGTCAAGTGAAGTCATTTTGATCAGTATAAATGGCCGAACGGCCGGCAAGGGCCGGTCACGGACATGGGCCGCACCTAGCAGCCATGCCGGCAGTGCTGTCCCAGGGTCACATATGCGCGAACCCGAGCCAGTTGCTCGTGCCACGCGCAGTTGACCTTGGGTCGTGCCAACAGCGCGCCCGAGTGATTGTTACCGTGCCTTAATGAACCCGAGTAAGGTTCAGGGGCCTCGGGACGTGCCCAGCCGCACCTAGCAGTTGGCCCGGGACGTGCCCAACAGCACGCCTGCGTGCCCAGGGTTGCCCGGCAGCGCCCTGACAAGCCTCAGTCGCACCCGAGACGCGCGAGAAAGGTCTGGTCGCGTCAGCCCTCGCGCCAGCCGCATCTGGGTCGTGCCAGCCGCACGTCCAGTGCCCAGTCAGCCCGGGTACATGTCTATTCCGTGTCCCTCGCGCTCGGCCAGTGCCAGGGCCAGTGCCAGCCGCACTGCCCGCGCCAGCAGCACCTAGTGCCGAGGCTCGATCACACCTAGCCCGTGTCCAGTGCCGTGCCATGACTCCAGCAGGCCCGGCACGGGACCGAGCCCAGCCAGCCCATGACCACCCGGTCCAGTGTGAACCGGGTCCAACCTGGTCCGGTCCGGTCCAGGCCGACCCGGTTTATTCAGTTAGTGAAGCGGCCAGTTTAGCCGGCGGTTCGAGTATGTTTTGGTTTGTAATTTTCAGTCCGAATCTTATTCTAAAATTTAAATTATTTTCCGAGCCGAACCAGATCAGTTAAGCATATCAGTGTAAATTCCAAACTTAAAAATATTTTTGTGAACCCTTAATGTGTTCCGTTATATCCGGATATCATATTAAGTCGAGTCGAGCATCTTAACAGTTAAATTTATTAATCTGAGCATAGTACTTAGTAAATGTTTATATTATGTTACAGTTTGATCAGTTCACGACTATCAGCACTTCCAGTTTCATATCTTCAGTACAGGTGGGGACTCAGACTGGTATTACAGTGATTATAATTACGATATCATGCTCAAGGTATGTCAAATTATGTTTTTCCGCTTGGAATGGATGTTGACCGGTTCAGGTTGCCATAATTCCGTTCTAAGTTCTAATGGCGTCATCTACCACTAGTATGTGCACATGGATTCGGGCAATCATTGTTATCATCATTATCATTATTAACATGGCAGCCGGTAGATTCACGGGTCCCGGTCCGGTTTATACTGTTGACCAGGAAATTCACGGTTATGTTATATGCTTCTGATCATGATGTTACTATTATTATTGCTGTTTACTTTAGTATGAGTTCCTACGGAGTACAGTGGTACTCACACCCCATTTTATCAAAATTTTTCAGGTCATGAAGTCGGTCCGGAGCTGTGAAGTTGACGGGTGGATCGAAGTTAAATATTTTGTTGTATATTTTACCATGCTATATTCCGCTGAATTTACTGTTTGACAAACTTTGACTTTTGATCCGATTTTATAGTCGGATTGTATATTATGTAAATCCGTTTTTGTTGTAAATTTTTAAACGGTCGTAACGGATTTCTAAAAGATAAAATAAATGTTTTGGTAACGCTCCGAATCATTTTCTTAAATTATATTTAAAAAGATATTTTAAAAACGCACTCTGATAATTAAGTTAGAGCGGGGCGTTACAAGTTGGTATCAGAGCCCGTTTCTGAGTCTCTGAGTGGTTTTAAGAGTTGAAAAATTTTCAAATGTTCGATCACGTCAAGTTTACACTCCGCCGACTACCGGGTAAGTGCTGATACATGTTTTAAATTATAAACAATTTACTATGCCTATGCTCAGTTATGTTATGGAAATCATTGTTATGGACTCGTTAAGGTGCTCAAATCATGCTCAAAGTTTACAGCCTAAAATATTCATGATAGAATTGACAACTCGACAAGAAATTTGTATGTCCCATAAATCAGTCAATGTATCTTATTCTTATATTTAATCATGTCAAACTCTTTCAATATCTAGATGTCGACTCATAGAAGTTCGGCTCATCGTGAACCTTCACAATCTGAGGTAGTCGCCCAGTTTCGCGACTATCATCCAGAGAAGTTTTCCGGTCAGGGAGATCCACGCATTGTCGACGAATGGGTCCAGGGCCTTGAAATGATTTTCGAGGTCATGGACTGTCCAGAGCGTTATCGTGTTTTATGCGCACAAATCCAATTAACCAGCGATGCACGACTTTGGTGGAACGCCTACTGGGGTATGCGTCCTGGTGAAAAAGAAAAATGTACGTGGGACATGTTCAAGGAGTTAATCCGTGACAAGTATTATCCTCCTTACTACAAAGCCGAAATGGAGCGTCAATTTTTTGCCCTTAAACAAGATACTCGGACAGTGGACGAGTATGAGAGAGATTTCACTCGACTTGGAGCTTTTGTACCTGACTTGATGACCACAGAAGCAACAAGGACGAGACGTTTCATCGACGGGCTTATTCCAGTAGTCCGTCACAACATCGTGGGCCATGGAGTCCAGTCCTATGCCCGTACTGTTACCATTGCAGGAGAAGTTGATGCCAGCATACAAAGGGAAGCCAATCATGATCGTCTTCAGCCAATTTCCTCCACTCAATCCTCAATACCAAATGTTCAACCCGCAGCCACCCCACAACAGAGGTACAAGAACAAGAGGAAGAACAGGGGAGGCCCAGATGACCGCAGGAACCGTCAGCGACAGCAGCAACCTATACCACCTTGCCCCACTTGTGGAAAGGTTCACCGCGGAGATTGCTTGATGGGCCAGAACACTTGCTACTATTGCCGACAGCCTGGTCATATCCGACCTAATTGTCCACGATTACAACAATAACCTCAACAACAGCATCAACAACCTCAACCGCAACAACAACCTCAGCAGCCCAGACAGCAGCCACCGAGACAGCCTCAGCAATAGCCACGCGGGAGACAGCCAGCGCGTGTCTATGCAGTCGATCAAGCGGAAGCAGCTCAACACCCAGGTACCATGTCTGGGATGATTATACTTAATGATGTTCCTGCTTTCGCTTTATTCGATACCGGTGCAACACACTCTTTCATTTCACGACGATGTCTTGACGCCATTGGGGTTCATACTATCTCTGCTGTCGATCCTCTCGAGGTGAGTCTAGCCTCGGGAAGAAAAAATCTTGAAAATGACCCGAGACGAGAAAGACAAAATAAACAACGGTAATAAAGCAGGACAAACAACTAGCAAAACATTGGCACAGCCCCAAATCAGACAAACACGTCTAAGAGTCAGCGTCCGACTCCCAGCAGTGTTGTCTCCACCCTCCATCAAAACGGTAGCAGACTTCTCGGGGTTCTCTTCCTTGGCATCCCTGTCGACAAGCAGCTCAGTCCCCTGCCCCTCGTCTCCCTCCTCATGACCAACCCCCTCAGGCCTGACTAATTTGGTCGACCCGGGTAGTCATCAGGGAGAGACGAGGGATAAGAGGAGCAGAGGCATAACAGAAAGGATTTAAAACAGAAAGGACAAGCTGTTGATACAGTATTTTGAGAATCGGCTGCACTAAAGCCCACTAAATTTCCTAAAGCCCTCGACCTTGGCTGCAGAGGCATAACAGAAAGGATTTAAAACAGCTAACCTAGCTAAAGGACAAGCTGTTGATACAGTATTTTGAGAATCGAGAAGAGGAGCAATTATTGGTACAGATACAGAGCTTGTTCTATAAACAGGGATGTCTAATAACCTAAGAGGAATACCTCGAGGGATAAGATCGAGATGAGAAGGGTTTCTTCGAGAAGGGCTCTTCACGATGTCGACTAAGCCGCCCTACAAAAGTGCTTGATCATATTGTTCCCAGTCGACGGAGGAAGCCAAAACAAGGGGAAGAAGGATGAGAAGGCAGCAAAGTCATCTTATAGCCGGTTACCTCGACAGAGTCAGAACTAGAACCCTCGTCGGCTTGATGAGTATAATCATTGATCTGCTGACTAAGGGAGCCAGGGAGAGAAGACGAGTCGGAAGCTAAGGAAAGAAAAAGAAGGAGAAGGTCGAAGTTAGTAAAGTCACGAGTTAAGGCCTACAAGAACGAATCAGGTCGACTCGCAATAATCGACAGAGGATGAAAGGACAACGAAGGGGCAATCGCTATCAATAGCTCGACTTAAATAAACCAGTAACTCGATCTTAGTCGACTCGAAAAGGGAAAACTGAGGAGAGAAGATCACTAAGTCGATAGGAGCCGACTCAACGACGGTGAAAATTGGCCGCACATCGGCAGCTGACGACTGGTAAAAACAATAAATCCTAACAGAGAATACGCGTAAAAAGATCCAACGAGAAATCCATAAAAGATCTCTGAAGAACACGAAGAACTCACATGAACTTCAAGATCGAAAAGGCCAGAAAAAATTAAAGAAGGAAAAGACCGACAGAAAGTTAAGAAATAAGAGAGAATAGTAAACTTACACATGGTAGCCGGATTGAATCCTGAAGAAGTTGGAGGTCGCCGGAAACGAATATCGCCGGTGAAGCCGAAACTCGCAGGTCGCCGGAAAGCTTGAAGAAAGTTGAGAGAGAGCAAGAAGTTTAGGAGTGCGGAAAGTGGTTTCTGAGGAATTGAGATATATTTATATGTGATAGTGATGGATGCAAACCATTGGATCATCGAGAGAACCAACGATCTTGATGAAGCACGGAATTCGAGGAGTCGGCGGTTGAGATGACGCGCGTCACTCCAGAGTTTTTTGAATTTTGAAGTTCAAAAAAGGGTGTCAGATTGTCAGACTTATCCGAAAATGCAAGCATAGTGGATCGATATGTTTCTCATTCGATCGATGGAGCGAGACGAGCCATCAAGGTAGTGAATTCAAGCAGATATCGCAAAGAAGACGTGACGTTTAACTATTCGCTACCAAATTTACTCTTAAGCAGTCGACTGCTTAGAGTAATTTTTGGGGGGGGGACTAGATGATATAGCCATACAAGGACACACCGGCCCAAAGGCTCCCTACTCGACCGGATAACCACTCAGACCGCCTACAGAACGATATATTACCATTAACACACATAAATCGACTTCCCTAAAGTCGATTCTACAGAGAGCGACCGAGAAAAGGCGGAAATCTGTCTAGTCGACTCTCACAAGTCGACTTCAGCCTGTCGACTTCCGCTAGTCGACATCAGTATAAGAAGAACAACAAGAGCGTAACTTCCGAAACGTCTAGATACTCTAAGTCGACTCCCAGAAGTCGACTTAACTAAGACAATTCTCTAAAGACGACTTCACCTCAGAGAGTTATCCAAGCGTAGCCTCCGAATCCGCACATATCCACAAGTCGACCTCCTAGCTCTGGAAGTCGACCCCACACACCTCGAATAATAAAGACGTGATGACGAATCATCACACTTACAGCATACTTGAAGTTCCATATATTACAAAGGATAAGAAGGAATCTTGTGATGACTCAGTAGCAAGGGACGGCGAATCGACCAGGGCATTTTGGACCTTCTAAGTCCACCGACCTAGGTATTTTAGGTACTTCAAGTAAGTATTCACTCCTATATAAAGGAGGTGAAGTAACCTCAAACCCTAACTCTCATTCATTCCCATTCTCCCCCATAGCTGCTGCGCAGCATCTCTTCATCACTCTCATACTGACTTGAGCGTCGGAGGCTCTACGCCGGAAACACCTCCAACGTTGAGTTTTTGCAGGTATCCTGCGGTCTAGCAACGATTTGGAAGCGATTCAAGCAGATCTGAGCTCACACCCACCAGTTTACTCCAGATCTGGAAATAGACCCATCAGTTAGGATTTAAATAAAAAGGCATGTGCCTATTAGTATTTTATTAGTTTGGTAAGTCTTTATTTACAAGATGTTTAATTGCCTTAGGATTATTTACTTGCGTGAATTAGGAGTTCTTCTTAGACTAGGATTAGATCTATTTGGTATCTATAAATATCCACCTATGTACCATTCAAAAATATGATTGATTAGTGAATATAAAACAGAACGTTTTGTTCAAAGTTCTCGTGTGTTTTCTCTCGTGAGTTTACATAGAGTTCGTGATCTAAATAGGACCAACATCTAAGTTTTACCACACCTATCGCGAAGTACGAAGGCGTCGGCGCGCTTAACAGCAACCTATTTCTTAGAAACCAAGGCGTCGGCGCGGGGTTCGAAGCAATCGAGTTGGACGGAACACACGATCCTTCATCATTGGTGCTTTCATTGAGAGTGATTGATCGTGTGTTGAGCTAAAATTTTTCTTTCTCATTCTATTTTTCTTGCTTTTGAATTTTTCTTATTTTCGAGAGTATTAAAAAAAAAAAGAGAGAGACAAGCCGCTCTCGCGCCTTAAATCGAAGTCTCCTTACGTAACTAGGCGACAAACATCCATGATGAAGATCGTGTGTTCCGACTGTCGACAAGCCGCTCCCGCGCCTTAAATCGCACGATAGGTGTCTCTCGAGCCACGTGAGCGCCTCTTGAAACGATAGATTTGTACTAAAACTCAAGAAAGAATTCTAACATAAGAGATTTTGACCAATGGTCGAGTTTTTCATTAATTCAAAACATGATATTTTCGAATGACAATGGGGTATATTTATAGATGCCAAACTAAGTCTAATCCTAGTCTAAGAAGAACTTCTAATGCTTGGAAGTAAATAAAGTCCTAAAGAAACTAAATCACTAATTAAAGCAATAAAATATTAAAGTCCTAAACAATCTAGAAATCATAAGCAATAAGGAAACTAAATATCTGAAGGATCCTTGGAGATCTTGTCTTGCACTCCAAGTAGGGAAATCCCTAGCCTATCCCTGCGCGCGTCATTCCTACTCCACCTAGTGAGGAAACCCTAGCCTCCGCGCGCGTGTCGTCTTGGGTTCGTCCGGCGTGCGTCTCCCCTATGCCTTGAAGGATTATGCCCGAGCTCGCATCTCCTAGTCCTAATCTATCAAGGCGTTTGCTCGAGCGTGTCCCCACTTCGCCATTCCTACTAGGAATATGCTCCCGGCTACGTTGCCTGTTCCCGTCGTTGATCTATCACGCGCGTACCAGCACTCAACTGCTTTTCCTAGTCCTGCAGGGTCTAGTATTCGCGCCTAGCCTATTCCTATGAGGATTAGGCTTGCGCCCTTCGCTTGCGTGATCATCTCGCGCGCTTCCCATGCGTCTTCTGCCTTGCGCGCCAAGTCGCGCGGATCAACCCTAGGCGGCGCGGTATTCCTCGCCCACCAAGGACTCGCACCCATCAGCCCTTGCGCGTCCCGCGCGTCGCTGACCTCATCCCGCGTGTGCCCCATCACGCCACGCATGCGCTCCCGCATCCGCGCGTCGTCCCGCTCGCGAGTGGTCAACACGAGAGCCTTCCTCCGATTGCTGGCTTGCGAACTGCGCCCCTTATCCCAATCGTCCATCGCTGGCTCGACCCCTGTGCCAGCCTCCTTTCGCTCGCGACTTCGCCGCCCACATCTTTCGCACCCTTTGCCTCTCGCGTGGTCGAACCGCACGCGAGCCCTCTTTCGCGAATCGCCTGACCTCTTCGCTAAGTCCTCGTCATCGTCTCGCTGGACCGTCTCGCGCGTGCCCTTCTTTGCTCGACCTGGCCTCGCGCGGCTTGACCCTGCGTGCCTCATCACGTGGTCCACGCGTATCGCTCGCCTAAGTGTTGTGTGACATACTCGTGCACAGCCATCACGAGTCACCTTCGCATAGTCTCGGTATGTCGATCGCCTCAACCGCGTATGCGCCGACTCATGTCGCGCACGTCTCCTCTCAGTGCATCCGTGTCGCACTCTCGCGCACATTGCGCACCTTTTCCTCTTGCGTACGCGTGTCTTGATGGTCGACTTGCGTACTCTCCTACGCCATTGCGCACGTCTGCACCCTCGTATACGGGCTCGTACACGTCTCCATAGCCATGCACGCATTGTTTCGGCCCTTTTCCTGGCCTTCTCGGGCCGACTCGGCACTCGACCCTTCTCGCCTTCGGGGGTCGAGACCCACATTCTCATCATTCCTCCCCCCTTCGAATGAGTCCTTGTCCTCAAGGACTCGTCAAGTATCTCTATTCGGGACTCGTCGTTCTCCTCGATCACATCGACCTCTTCTTTCTTTTTCTCAACTTCATTGACCTCGGCTATCTTGGCCACGTCCGAAACCTCCTCGAGCCTTGGAGCTTCGACCACCTCGGCTTCTCCAACCTTGACCTCGACGAAGTAGTCATCGGGGTATACATCGTAGATAGGCGGTCCATCAAAAACTGACTCCTCTTTGGCCTCCTTCCAAAACTCCTCGACCATCATGTGCTCGTCATCATCGAGGTACACGTCTTAAATAGGTGGCCCTAAGTAGTCGATCGTAACTCCCTCGTCCATGAACACGTCGTCGAACGAAGGTGGGTCCTCGGACTCGACACGCTCGACCATGGACTTGGTGACCTCGTCTTCAACATAGCCCGCACAATCGAACGGGAATATGGTCTCCTCGTCATGGTCCGCGTCGACCACGACCATCTCCTCCTCATGGTCCTCGCCGATCACATCTTGTACTTCGACCATGCACTTGGCCTCCTGCTCGAGTTGTTCAACCACAATTTCGGGTTCGCCTTTATCATGATCGACCTCGCACTCGTCATCTTTGTCCAAATTGATGTGTTCTTCTTTGGCCGCCTCTTCGTCGTCAAAGTATCCAGGAAATTCAAATGAGAAAGTAGGCTCTTCGTTGAAATATCTCAGAAACTCCATCGGAAAAACGGGCTCCCCTTGCTCGATCTCAGCTTGCTCGAGCTCTCGCCTGGCCCAATCATACCCGTAAGGTGGTGGTCGAGCTTCACGCGGGTGTGGTCGATCATCGTGTGGTGGCGGTCGAGCATTGTTCGGGGTTGGTCGATGCGCAACCCTTAAGCACTCGACGAGCCGGTGGCTCTCGAATTCCTTCTCTTGTTCGTACTCGGCAAGGCGCTGGTCGTGCTCCTTAGGTCGTTCGCGCCCGTGCGGCCGCGGTGGTGGCCGCGCCTGCTGGTGTTGGAAGCTGCGCGCCATCTCGTTGAACCTCCGGTTCATGATCTCTATTAAATCCCGCACCGATGCGTTGGTGGTGCCGAACCCTTCGCCTAGGTTGTTCATGACCTTGCTCATGCTTCGGAATTGTATATCCAAGTTCTCGAGTTTGTCCTCCATCTCCTTGTTGGCCATGTCTTTCTTTTCTTACCTTCGCTCTTTACTTCGTGGACTCATTTTGAAGAGATCTCCTTTTTTTTTTTATGTAAATCTCACGCCACTCAAATCTCACGCCACTCAAGATTCAAAGAAGCACATTTTTTTTTTAACAAACGAAAATCAAAAGAATGGGGAAGAAAAAAACACACGATCTAACATCTCTCAATGAAAGCACCAATGATGAAGATCGTGTGTTCCGATTGTCGACAAGCCGCTTCCGCGCCTTAAATCGCACGATAGGTGTCTCACGAGCCACGTGAGCGCCTCTTGAAACGATAGATTTGTACTAAAACTCAAAAAGAATTCTAACACAAGAGATTTTGACCAATGGTCGGGTTTTTCATTAATTCAAGACATGATATTTTCGAATGACAATGGGGCATATTTATAGATACCAAACTAAGTCTAATCCTAGTCTAAGAAGAACTCCTAATGCTTGGAAGTAAATAAAGTCCTAAGGAAACTAAATCATTAATTAAAGCAATAAAATATTAAAGTCCTAAACAATCTAGAAATCATAAGCAATAAGGAAACTAAATATCTAAAGGATCTTTGGAGATCTTGTCTTGCACTCCAAGTAGGGAAATCCCTAGCCTATCCCTGCGCGCGCCATTCCTACTCCACCTAGGGAAGAAACCCTAGCCTCCGCGTGCGTGTCGTCTTGGGTTTGTCCGGCGTGCGTCTCCCCTATGCCTTGAAGGATTATGCCCGAGCTCGCATCGCCTAGTCCTAATCTGTCAAAGCGTTTGCTCGAGCGCGTCTCCACTTCGCCTATTCCTACTAGGAATATGCTCCCGGCTACGTTGCCTGTTCCCGTCGTTGATCTATCACGAGCGTACCAGCACTCAACTGCTTTTCCTAGTCCTGCAGGGTCTAGTATTCGCGCCTTGCCTATTCCTATGAGGATTAGGCTTGCGCCCTTCGCTTGCGTGATCATCTCGCGCGCTTCCCATGCGTCTTCTGCCTTGCGCGCCAAGTCACGCTGATCAACCCTAGGCGGCGCGGTATTCCTCACCCACCAAGGACTCGCACCCGTTAGCCCTTGCGCGTCCCGCGCGTCGCTGACCTCATCCCGCGTGTGCCCCATCGCGCCACGCACGCGCTCCCGCATCCGCGCGTCGTCCCGCTCGCGAGTGGTCAACACGAGAGCCTTCCTCCGATTGCTGGCTTGCGAACTGCGTCCCTTGTCCCAATCGTCCATCGCTGGCTCGACTTCTGTGCCAGCCTACTTTCGCTCGCGACTTCGCTGCTCACATCATTCGCGCCCTTTGCCTCTCGCGTGGTCGAACCGCACGCGAGCCCTCTTTCGCGAATCGCCCGACCTCTTCGCTAAGTCCTCGTCATCGTCTCGCTGGACTGTCTCGCGCGTGCCCTTCTTTGCTCGACCTGGCCTCGCGCGGCTTGACCCTGCGTGCCTCATCATGCGGTCCACGCGTATCGCTCGCCTAAGTTTTGTGTGACATACTCGTGCACAGCCATCACGACCCACCTTCGCATAGTCTCGGTATGTCGATCGCCTCAACCGCGTATGCGCCGACTCATGTCACGCACGTCTCCTCTCAGCGCATCTGTGTCGCACTCTCGCGCACATTACGCACCTTTTCCTCTTGCGTACGCGTGTCTCGATGGTCGACTTGCGTACTCTGCTACGCCATTGCGCACGTCTGCACCCTCGTATACGGGCTCGTACACGTCTCCATAGCCATGCACGCATTGTTTCGGCCCTTTTCCTGGCCTTCTTGGGCCGACTCGGCACTCGGCATTTCTCGCCTTCGGGGGTCGAGACCCACATTCTCATCAATCCACCCTGTCGCAGTCCTTTGCAACTGGTGTACTTTCTCTCTGTGCCACTTGCTTTATGAACTAGTGATTTCTCTCTGTCTTAACTGCACCAACTGTCATCACAATCCATTGTGATCTGACTTGGTCTGACAAGGTTTCACATTTTTAGTTCAATGGCAAATCCAATCTCTACGTTGCTCGCCTTTTGGGAAGGGACGTACTGAGTTTCTTATGGTGGAATTTTCAACGTATTACAGCTTGATATTCCTCCATTCTGCTTGGCTCCCACAAGTGAACACAAACCATAAGGTGGTTTTTACTTGTTGTTCATGTCCGATTTAGAAATCAGAATCGTTTGTAACCCAAAGGTTGCTTATGATTTGTTCCGTAACCCTACATATTATCCTTAGCCCTTTTACGGAACTTGATAATATGTTCTACCTTGAACCAACTGCTCCTGCCTAGGATCACTTCGATATCTAGTTATTATGCCCTTGGCAATAATAGACATCAAGTCTCATTTACCACATGGCACATACTAGGCTTCCTTTTGCCGAGGACAAGGAACTACCTTTGTGTCATGCAAATTTCGAATGAGCCTTATGATAGTATCTGGATAATGAAATTCGGGATAGTCACAACATATCTTT
Organism: Striga asiatica; assembly: GCA_008636005.1. Classification (NCBI taxonomy): domain Eukaryota; kingdom Viridiplantae; phylum Streptophyta; class Magnoliopsida; order Lamiales; family Orobanchaceae; genus Striga; species Striga asiatica. The sequence goes on from BKCP01006404.1 coordinate 2,214,948, forward strand.
CTTGTGATCCTCAATCTCAAGAATATTTTCTGAATCCTTCATATCCAACTACTTGGATAACCATACCCTTGTGTCTTTCAACACTCTCACAGTGTCTCCAGTGATCAAGATGTTGTCAACACATAGTACAAAAATTCCACCACGCTTCCATTGCGCCACTCACAATGCTCATTTGTTGAATAATCGAATCCACGATTCGAACTTATCAACCAAATGTCCAGCTCATTATAATCCATAAATGAACTGTTTCAGTCTAGTGACTAGATGCTCTTAGCCCTTTTCTAATGAACACTCCTGGGTGCTGCTCATGGATATTCCCACAAGACTCCCAGTTAAGGAAATGTCTTGACATCCACTTTGCCTAATCTCATAACTCATATGAGTGGCAACAGCTTTAAATGTGGCTACTTGTGAAAAGACTAACCCATAATAGATCCCATTCTTTCTGAGTCTTCTATATCACAACAAGCCTTACATTTGTACAGACTTAAACATGGCTACCAGTGAATAACACTCCCGGAAATCGCCGTAGGAAGTGCATCAACAATCTGGATTTGCATCCGAGCGAATTCTCGAATAAGATGGTTCTGCTGCGTAACAACGTAAGTCAAATCACCCTTCACCTTGCAGCTTAGGGCATCAGCAACGACATTCGCTTTCCCCGGATGATACTGAATGGTACAATCATAGTCTTTCACAAGTTCTAACCAACGCCGTTGTCGCATATTGAGCTCTTTCTGAGTAAAAATATATTGCAAGCTCTTATGATCAGTGAAAATTTCGCATTTGCCGCCACACAGATAATGTCGCCAAATCTTGAGGGCATGTATCACTGCTGCAAGTTCCAAGTCGTGTGTAGGATAATTCTGTTCATGCGGCTTTAATTGTTGAGAGGCATAAGCAACGACCTGGCCATCCTGCATTAGAACACATCCCAAACCCTGTCTCGAGGCATCACTATAAATAGTGAAACTCCGAGTAGGATCCGGTATGATTAATACGGGTGCAGTGGTCAATCTCCTCTTGAGCTCTTGAAAACTGGACTCACAACGATCAGTCCATTTGAACGCGACAGACTTCCTCGTCAACTGAGATAATGGGAGGGAAATTTTGGAAAATCCCTCAATAAACTGCGATAGTAACCCGCCAAACCGAGAAAACTACGGACCTCGGATGGATTCTTGGGTCTAGACCAATTTTGGATAGCAGATATCTTGGATGGATCAACCTCAATACCTGCCTGCGTGATAACATGACCAAGGAAAGTAACTCGCTCGAGCCAGAATTCACATTTGGAGAATTTTGCATATAACTTTTCTCGCCTAAGGGTTTCAAGAACAACCCTCAAGTGCTCCTCGTGTTCCTTCTGGCTCTTCGAGTAGATCAAAATATCATCAACAAAAACAATAACAAACTGGTCAAGATAAGGGTGAAATATACGAGTTCATCAAGTCCATGAATACTGCCGGGGCATTACTGAGCCCAAACGGCAATACTACGAACTCATAGTGACCGTAACGCGTACGAAATGCAGTTTTTGGAATATCTGACTCTTTTATTCTCAGCTGATGGTAGCCTGAACGGAGATCAATCTTAGAAATACACAAGCTCCCCTCAGCTGATCAAATAAATCATCGATTCTGGGAAGCGGATATTTATTCTTGATAGTTAATCGGTTAAGATCCCGGTAATCAATACACATGCGCATAGATCCGTCCTTCTTCTTGACAAAGAGAACGGGTGCTCCCCAAGGTGAAACACTCGGCCGAATGAAACCGAGTTTAAGTAATTCCTGAATTTGAGTCTTTAACTCCTGTAACTCCTTCGGCGCCATGCGGTATGGTGCTTTGGATACAGGTCCGGCCCCTGGAATAAGATCAATAGAGAACTCTACCTGCCGGTTAGGTGGTCCTCCAGGATGTTGGTCTGGAAACACGTCCACGAACTCACGAACAATAGGAACATCGTGAGGTCTCCGTGCATTCGGTTCATCGCTGACAAGACTTATAAGATAACCCTGGCAATCATTACGCCGCAACATTTTTCTGGCTTTCGCCATAGAAATAACATGTGGTAAAGCACGAGTCTTGGAGCCATAAAAGGTAATAGAATCATCTCCCGGAAGATAAAGAGTAATCTCCCGGTCGTGACATTGGATATCTGCATGAAAATATGTTAACCAATTCATGCCGAGAATGAGGTCAAAATCCCTCATCTCGAGAACATAAGCTTCGGTAGGCAAGGCACGTCCACCGATAGAAAGACTAAGATCGGTTGCTTTAGCATCAGTTACCATCTTTCTTCCCGAGGCTAGACTCACCTCGAGAGGATCGACAGCAGAGATAGTATGAACCCCAATGGCGTCAAGACATCGTCGTGAAATGAAAGAGTGTGTTGCACCGGTATCGAATAAAGCGAAAACAGGAACATCATTAAGTATAATCATCCCAGACATGGTACCTGGGTGTTGAGCTGCTTCTGCTTGATCGACTGCATAGACACGCGCTGGCTGTCTCCCGCGTGGCTGTTGCCGAGGCTGTCTCGGTGGCTGCTGTCTGGGCTGCTGAGGTTGTTGTTGCGGTTGAGGTTGTTGATGCTGTTGTTGAGGTTGTTGTTGCAATCGTGGACAATTAGGTCGGATATGACCAGGCTGTCGGCAATAGTAGCAAGTGTTCTGGCCCATCAAGCAATCTCCGCGGTGAATCTTTCCACAAGTGGGGCAAGGTGGTATAGGTTGCTGCTGTCGCTGACGGTTCCTGCGGTCATCTGGGCCTCCCCTGTTCTTCCTCTTGTTCTTGTACCTCTGTTGTGGGGCGGCTGCGGGTTGAACATTTGGTATTGAGGATTGAGTGGAGGAAATCGGCTGAAGACGATCATGATTGGCTTCCCTTCGTATGCTGGCATCAACTTCTCCTGCAATGGTAACAGTACGGGCATAGGACTGGACTCCATGGCCCACGATGTTGTGACGGACTACTGGAATAAGCCCGTCGATGAAACGTCTCGTCCTTGTTGCTTCTGTGGTCATCAAGTCAGGTACAAAAGCTCCAAGTCGAGTGAAATCTCTCTCATACTCGTCCACTGTCCGAGTATCTTGTTTAAGGGCCAAAACTTGACGCTCCATTTCGGCTTTGTAGTAAGGAGGATAATACTTGTCACGGATTAACTCCTTGAACATGTCCCACGTGCATTTTTCTTTTTCACCAGGACGCATACCCCAGTAGGCGTTCCACCAAAGTCGTGCTTCGCTGGTTAATTGGATTTGTGCGCATAAAACACGATAACGCTCTGGACAGTCCATGACCTCGAAAATCGTTTCAAGGCCCTGGACCCATTCGTCGACAATGCGTGGATCTCCCTGACCGGAAAACTTCTCTGGATGATAGTCGCGAAACTGGGCGACTACCTCAGATTGTGAAGGTTCACGATGAGCCGAACTTCTATGAGTCGACATCTAAATATTGAAAGAGTTTGACATGATTAAATATAAGAATAAGATACATTGACTGATTTATGGGACATACAAATTTCTTGTCGAGTTGTCAATTCTATCATGAATATTTTAGGCTGTAAACTTTGAGCATGATTTGAGCACCTTAACGAGTCCATAACAATGATTTCCATAACATAACTGACCATAGGCATAGTAAATTGTTTATAATTTAAAACATGTATCAGCACTTACCCGGTAGTCGGCGGAGTGTAAACTTGACGTGATCGAACATTTGAAAATTTTTCAACTCTTAAAACCATTCAGAGACTCAGAAACGGGCTCTGATACCAACCTGTAACGCCCCGCTCTAACTTAATTATCAGAGTGCGTCTTTAAAATATCTTTTTAAATATAATTTGAGAAAATGATTCGGAGCGTTACTAAAACATTTATTTTATCTTTTAGAAATCCATTACGACCGTTTAAAAATTTACAACAAAAACGGATTTACATAATATACAATCCGACTATAAAATCGGATCAAAAGTCAAAGTTTGTCAAACAGTAAATTCAGTGGAATATAGCGTGGTAAAATATACAACAAAATATTTAACTTCGATCCACCCGTCAACTTCACAGCTCCGGACCGACTTCATGACCTGAAAAATTTTGATAAAATGGGGTGTGAGTACCACTGTACTCCGTAGAAACTCATACTAAAGTAAACAGCAATAATAATAGTAACATCATGATCAGAAGTATATAACATAACCGTGAATTTCCTGGTCAACAGTATAAACCGGACCGGGACCCGTGAATCTACCGGCTGCCATGATAATAATGATAATGATGATAACAATGATTGCCGGAATCCATGTGCACATACTAGTGGTAGATGATTGATCAGACAAAGACTTCAGGCAGCTCAGAGTTGGCAGAAATCATCAGCCGATCAACACAGACGTGATATTCAGTTTGAAGTTGGGGAGCGAGCTTTTCTTAAAGTTCGTCCATTCCGAGGGATCATTCGATTCGGAAAGAGAGGAAAGTTGCATTCTCGTTATATTGGCCCGTTCGAAGTTCTCGAACGAGTGGGCGAAGTTGCTTACCGTTTAGCCTTGCCGTTCGATGTTCATAATGTTTTTCATGTGTCCATGTTACGTAAATACGTGTGCGATCCAGATCATATTCTTCAGCATACTGACATCCAAATTCAGCCAGACTTATCTTACGAGGAGAAACCGGTAGCCGTTTTGGACCGAGAGGTTCGTCGACTCCGGAATCGCGAGATTCTCCTCGTTCGTATTCAGTGGGATCGCCACGGTGCCACTTGGGAGCGAGAAGCTGATATTCGCGCCCGTTTTCCTGATTTTCAGTTTTGATGTATATATTTCTCATGTATCATGTATAGGTGTTCAGTTTGATATTTCCGAGGACATAAATATTTTAAGAAGGGCAGATTGTAATAGCCCATTTTTACCTAATGTAAATTACGTACTTAGTTTCGTAATGTTCATATTATTCTCGGAATCCAAAGTATAAGTCAATTTATGTTCAATCGCCCGATAAAAATATTATCGACTTAAATCATATTTAATCGAGCGATAAATGTGCTAATCTTGCGCTAATCGTGCGTAATCATACGCATAATCGTACTTAATGGTTCCTTAAGTACCTCAATTATGTTCATTTTAAGCCTAAGTAATCATTCTACTATCATATGTTCTTAAACATTGCTCATGGCACGGCTAGGGTGCTTAATTTTCTTCTAATCGCCTTAATCTAGAGTAATCACGCATAATCGAGCCCTAACCGTGCTTAACTAATTAATAAACTCAAGTGGATGGAACTTGGGGGCAAATTCACGTGAACAATATCCTTTTCTAGCCAAGTGGCCTTGTGGTGCCAAGTAAGTGATGACTAAGCCCATGAAAGTACACCTCTTGCCCTAGGAACGCGGCAAATGGCACGAGCTCATTGGCTAGAGCATTTTACCTCACGTTTTCATCTCCTTTCACCGCTTTAAAATCCAACGTTGGGACATATTTTTAGTACATAACCTAAGTATTTTCCTAAGCAAGTCTTAAGCAACTATAAGCAAGATTAAAATATATTAAACTACTTTATCGTACGCGCGCAAAAGAGAAGAAAAGGATCGAACCAACACCAATTTCTTGCCAATTTTCTTCGGGCAACCAAAGGGTAATATGATTCTAACCCTGTTATGATGTTACTTGTATCATACCAAGTTCAAATTATGGGTCTAAGTTCATGTAATCTTCGAAAATGCTCTCGGGTGTGCATTTTAGGCCATATTATAACATCTCTTTATATAGCCAACTTCTCTCAAGCAAACCATGCATCATTAGTCTTTATTTAATGTGATATGTTCAGTTTTAAAAGATAGCCCGAGATAAGTTGTCGATTTGTTGATGAAATGGCCAAAGGAAGTGGACCGTGCACGTAGCACGCGCCCACGGGCCGTGTCTTACCCTACTAGGGTATCTTTCATTGTGATCAACTTTGTTAGGGACATTTATGTTCCAACAGCCTTTAATGGATAAATTATGGTCCAGTAACTCATGTTGCACGAGAAAAATTCATGTTTGGTTGAGGGTACACGTCAAGGGCCGTCGGACGCGCCTATCGCGCACGCCGTGGCCAATCACATCAATTTTCATGTTCTTATCATGACCCTCAGACTCATGTACATATAAATATGTTAATCATGTCAAAGGATGTCATTTTGATCAAGGTAAGTAGCCGCAAGGCCGGCAAGGGCCGGTCACGGACATGCGCTGCACCTAGCGGCCATGCTATCTCAGGGTCATGTATGCGCGACCCCGCGCCAGTGGCCTGTGCCACGCGCAGTGACCTCGGGTCGTGCCAACAGCGCACCCGAGTGTGTCATACCATGCCTCAGTGAACCCGGGTAGGGTTCAGGGGCCTCGGGACGTGCCCAGCCGCACGCCCGAGCAGTCAGTTGGCCCGGGACGTGCCCAACAGCACGCCCGCGTGCCCAGGGTTGCCCAGCAGCGCCCTGACAAGCCTCAGTCGCACCCGAGACGCGCGAGAAAGGTCTGGTCGCGTCAGCCCTCGCGCCAGCCGCACGCCCAGTGCCCAGTTAGCCCGGGTACGCGCCTATTTCGCGTCCCTCGCGCCCGGCCAGTGCCAGGGCCAGTGCCAGCCGCACTGCCCGCGCCCAGCAGCGCCTAGTGCCGAGGCCAGTCATGCCTAGCCCGTGTCCAGTGCCGTGCCATGGCCCAGCAGGCCCGGCACGGGACCGAGCCATGCCAGCCCGTGACCACCCGGTCTAGTGTGAACCGGTGGTCCAACCCGGTCCGGTTCAGCCCGACCCGGTTCATCCAGTTAGCGAACCGGCCGGTTTAGCCGGCGGTTCGAGTCCGTTTTAGTTCGTAATTTTCAGTCCGAGTTTTATTCTGAAATTTAAATTATTTTCCGAGCCGAACCAGATCAGTTAAGCAAATCAGTGTAATTTCCGAACTTAAAATTATTTTTGTGAACCTTTAGTGCGTTCCGTTATATCCGGATATCATATTAAGTCGAGTCGAGCATCTTAACAGTTAAATTTATTGATCTGAGCATAGTACTTAGTAATTGTTTATATTATGTTACAGTTTGATCAGTTCACGACTATCAGCACTTCCAGTTTCATATCTTCAGTACAGGTGGGGACTCAGACTGGGTATTACATTGATTATAATTACGATATCATGTTCAAGGTATGTCAATCATGTTTTCCGCTTGGAATGGATGTTGGCCGGTTCAGGTTGCCATAATTCCGTTCTAAGTTCTAGTGGCATCATCTACCACTAGTATGTGCACATGGATTCCGGCTTATTATTGTCATCATCATTATCATTAACATTATCATCATGACAGCCGGTAGATTCACGGATTCCGGTCCGGTTTATACTGTTGACCAGGAAATTCACGGTTATGTTATATGCTTTTGATCATGATGTTACTATTATTATTGCTGTTTACTTTAGTATGAGTTCCTACGGAGTACAGTGGTACTCACACCCCATTTTTATTAAATTTTTCAGGTCATGAAGTCGGTCCGGAGCTGTGAAGTTGACGGGTGGATCGAAGTTAAATATTTTGTTGTCTTGTTTTGCCACGCTATGTTCCGCTGAATTTACTGTTTGACAAACTTTGACTTTTGATCCGATTTCATAGTCGGATTGTATATTATGTAAATCCGTTTTGTTGTAAATTTTTAAACGGTCGTAATGGATTTCTAAAAGATAAAATAAATGTTTTAGTAATGCTTTGAATCATTTTCTCAAACTATTTTTTTAAAAAAAAAATGTCTTATAATCGCACTCTGATAATTAAGTTAGAGCGGGGCGTTACAGTTGGTATCAGAGCACGTTTCTGCGTCTCTCAATCGAAATTTTTTCAAATATTCGATCACGTCAAGTTCACACTCCACCGGCTATCAGGTAAGTGCTGATACATGCTTTAAATTATAAACAATTTACTATGCCTATGCTCAGTTATGTTATGGAAATCACTGTTATGGACTAGTTAAGGTGCTCGAATCATGCTCAAGGCTTATAGCCTAAAGTATTCATGATAGAATTGATAACTCGTCAAGAAATTTGTATGTTCCATAAATCAGATAATGTATCTTATTCTTATACTTAATCATGTCTAACTCTTTCAATATTCAGATGTCGACTCATAGAAGTTCGGCTCATCGTGAACCTTCACAATCCGAGGTAGTCGCGCAGCTTCGCGACTATCATCCGGAGAAGTTTTCCGGTCAGGGAGATCCCCGCATTGTCGACGAATGGGTCCAGGGCCTTGAAACGATTTTCGAGGTCATGGACTGTCCTGAGCGTTATCGCGTGTTATGCGCACAAATCCAATTAACCGGTGACGCACGACTTTGGTGGAATGCCTACTGGGGTATGCGTCCTGGTGAAAAAGAAAAATGCACGTGGGACATGTTCAAGGAGTTAATCCATGACAAGTATTATCCTCCTTATTACAAAGCCGAAATGGAGCGTCACTTTTTGGCGCTTAAACAAGATACTCGGACAGTGGACGAGTATGAGCGAGAATTCACTCGACTTGGAGCTTTTGTACCTGACTTGATGACTACAGAAGCAACAAGGACGAGACGTTTTATCGATGGGCTTATTCCTGTAGTCCGTCACAACATCGTGGGCCATGGAGTTCAGTCCTATGCCCGTACCGTCACCATTGCAGGAGAGATTGATGCCAGCATACGAAGGGAAGCCAATCATGATCATCTTCAGCCGATTTCCTCCACTCAATCCTCAATACCAAATGTTCAACCTGCAGCCGCCCCACAACAGAGGTACAAGAATAAGAGGAAGAACAGGGGAGGCCCAGATGACCGCATGAACCGTCAGCGACAGCAGCAACCTATACCACCTTGCCCCACATGTGGAAAGATTCACCGCGGAGACTGCTTGATGGGCCAGAACACTTGCTACTATTGCCGACAGCCTGGTCATATCCGACCGAATTGTCCACGATTGCAACAGCAACAACAACCTCAACAACAACAACCTCAACAACCTCAGCAGCCCAGACAGCAGCCACCGAGACAGCCTCAGCAACAGCAACGCGGGAGACAGCCAGCACGTGTGTATGCAGTCGATCAAGCGGAAGCAGCTCAACACCCAGGTACCATGTCTGGGATGATTATACTTAATGATGTTCCTGTTTTCGCTTTATTCGATACCGGTGCAACACACTCTTTCATTTCACGACGATGTCTTGACGCCATTGGGGTTCATACTATCTCTGCTGTCGATCCTCTCGAGGTGAGTTTAGCCTCGGGAAGAAAGATGGTAACTGATGCTAAAGAAACCGATCTTAGCCTTTCTGTCGGTGGACGTGTCTTGCCTACCGAAGCTTACGTTCTCGAGATGAGGGATTTCGACCTCATTCTCGGCATGGATTGGTTAACATATTTTCATGCAGATATTCGATGTCACGACCGGGAGATTACTCTCTATCTTCCGGGAGATGATTCTATTACCTTTTATGGCTCTAAGACTCGTACCTTACCACATGTTATCTCTATGGCGAAAGCCAGAAAGATGTTGCGGCGCAATGATTGCCAGGGTTATCTTGTAAGTCTTATCAGCGATGAACCGAAAGCACGAACACCTCACGACGTTCCTATTGTTCGTGAGTTCGTGGACGTGTTTCCAGACCAACTTCCAGGAGGACCACCTAACCGGCAGGTAGAGTTCTCTATTGATCTTATTCCAGGGGCCGGTCCTGTGTCCAAAGCACCATACCGTATGGCGCCGAAGGAGTTACAGGAGTTAAAGACTCAAATTCAGGAATTACTTAAACTCGGTTTTATTCGGCCGAGTATTTCACCTTGGGGAGCACCCGTTCTCTTTGTCAAGAAGAAGGACGGATCTACGCGCATGTGTATTGATTACCGGGATCTTAACCGGTTAACTATCAAGAATAAATATCCGCTTCCCGGAATCGATGATTTATTTGATCAGCTGAGGGGAGCTTGTGTATTTTCTAAGATTGATCTCCGTTCAGGCTACCACCACCTGAGAATCAAAGAGTCAGATATTCCTAAAACTGCCTTTCGTACGCGTTACGGTCATTATGAGTTCGTAGTATTGCCGTTTGGGCTCAGTAATGCCCCGGCAGTATTCATGGACTTGATGAACCGTATATTTCACCCTTATCTTGATCAGTTTGTTATTGTTTTTATTGATGATATTTTGATCTACTCGAAGAGCCAGAAGGAACACGAGGAGCACTTGAGGGTTGTTCTTGAAACCCTTAGGCGAGAAAAGTTATATGCAAAATTCTCCAAATGCGAATTCTGGCTCGAGCGAGTTACTTTCCTTGGTCATGTTATCACGCAGGCAGGTATTGAGGTTGATCCATCCAAGATATCTGCTATTCAAAATTGGTCCAGACCCAAGAATCCATCCGAGGTTCGTAGTTTTCTCGGTTTGGCGGGTTACTATCGCAGGTTTATTGAAGGATTTTCCAAAATTGCCCTCCCATTATCCCAATTGACAAGGAAGTCTGTAACGTTCAAGTGGACTGATCGTTGGGAGTCCAGTTTTCAAGAGCTCAAGAGGAGATTGACCACTGCACCTGTCTTAATTATACCGGATCCTACTCGGGGTTTCACCATTTATAGTGATGCCTCGAGACAGGGTTTGGGATGTGTTCTAATGCAGGATGGCCAGATCGTTGCTTATGCTTCTCTTCAATTAAAGCCGCATGAACAGAATTATCCTACACACGACTTGGAACTTGCAGCAGTGGTACATGCCCTCAAGATTTGGCGACATTATCTGTATGGCGGAAAATGCGAAATTTTCACTGATCATAAGAGCTTGCAATATATTTTTATTCAGAAAGAGCTCAACATGCGTCAGCGGCGTTGGTTAGAACTTGTGAAAGATTATGATTGTACCATTCAATATCATCCGGGGAAAGCGAATGTTGTAGCTGATGCCCTAAGCCGCAAGGTGAAGGGTGATTTGACTTACGTCGTTACTCAGCAGAACCATCTTATCCAAGAATTCGCTAGGATGCAAATTCAGATTGTTGATGCACTTCCTACGGTGATTATTGGGAATGTTAGTGCTATGCAGGTTCAACCAACGTTAAGGGAGAGAATCCGGCAGGAACAGATGTCTGATGAATTTATTCGTGTTATTACTGCTAAAGTCCGTGCCGGAGGTGTCGAAGGTTTCCAACTGGGTTCGGATGGAGCCTTAGAATTTCGAGGCAGAATCGTGGTGCCGAAAGTCGAAACGTTGCGGAAGGAAATTTTATCTGAAGCTCATACCGCACCTTATTTAGTTCATCCGGGAAGTACGAAAATGTATCATGATTTGAAAGGATCGTTCTGGTGGCGTGGAATGAAGAAGGACGTTGCCTACTTTGTAAGAAAATGTTTAACCTGTCAACAAGTCAAAGCAGAACACAAGAGTCCCTTGGGCCTTCTGCAACCACTCGAGATTCCGAAGTAGAAGTGGGAGGAAGTCACGATGGATTTTGTCACAGGGATACCGAAGTCATCTTAACATCACGATGCTATCTGGGTCGTGGTGGATAGATTGACCAAGGTTGCTTATTTTATGCCAGTATCGATGAATATGTCTTTGGATAAGTTAGCCGAGATTTATACCGAGGGAGTTGTCTGACTTCACAGAGTGCCTGTTACTATCGTGTCAGACAGGGATCCCAGATTCACTAGTAGATTTTGGGAAAGTTTGCACAAGGCAATGGGCACGAGATTAGAGTTTAGTTCCGCTTATCATCCAGAGACTGACGGACAATCCGAGCGGACTATTCAAACACTGGAAGATATGTTGCGATCTTTGGTTGTTGACAGGGGTGCTAAGTGGGAGTCGTTATTGCCATTTTGCGAATTTGCTTATAATAACAGTTATCATTCTTCTATTCAAATGGCTCCTTATGAAGCACTATACGGTCGTAAATGTCGTTCCCCTCTTTATTGGGACGACGTCGTTGAACGCCGCATACTTGGTCCGAGCAGGATCGCGGAAACGGCGGCAGATGTAGAATTGATCAGACAAAGACTTCAGGCTGCTCAGAGTCGGCAGAAATCATCAGCCGATCAACACAGACGTGATATTCAGTTTGAAGTTGGGGAGCGAGCTTTTCTTAAAGTTCGTCCATTTCGAGGGATCATTCGATTCGGAAAGAGAGGAAAGTTGCATCCTCGTTATATTGGCCCGTTCGAAGTTCTCAAACGAGTGGGCGAAGTTGCTTACCTTTTAGCCTTGCCTCCTGAATTATCCAATGTTCATAATGTTATTCATGTGTCCATGTTACGTAAATACGTGTGCGATCCAGATCATATTCTTCAGCATACTGACATCCAGATTCAGCCAGACTTATCTTACGTGGAGAAACCGGTAGCCGTTTTGGACCGAGAGGTTCGTCGACTCCGGAATCGCGAGATTCCCCTCGTTCGTATTCAGTGGGATCGCCACAGTGCCACTTGGGAGCAAGAAGCTGATATTCGCGCCCGTTTTCCTGATTTTCAGTTTTGATGTATATATTTCTCATGTATCATGTATAGGTGTTCAGTTTGATATTTCCGAGGACGGAAATATTTTAAGGAGGGCAGATTGTAATAGCCCATTTTTACCTAATGTAAATTACGTACTTAGCTTCGTAATGTTCATATTATTCTCGGAATCCAAAGTATAAGTCAATTTATGTTCAATCGCCCGATAAAAATATTATCGACTTAAATCATATTTAATCGAGCGATAAATGTGCTAATCTTGCGCTAATCGTGCGTAATCATACGTATAATCGTACTTAATGGTTCCTTAAGTACCTCAATTATGTTCATTTTAAGCCTAAGTAATCATTCTACTATAATATGTCCTTAAACATTGCTCATGGCACGGCTAGGGTGCTTAATTTTCTTCTAATCGCCTTAATCTAGAGTAATCACGCATAATCGAGCCCTAAGCGTGCTTAACTAATTAATAAACTCAAGTGGATGGAACTTGGGGGCAAATTCACGTGAACAATATCCTTTCCTAGCGAAGTGGCCTTGTGGTGCCAAGTAAGTGATGACTAAGCCCATGAAAGTACACCTCGTGCCCTAGGAACGGGGCAAATGGCACGAGCTCATTGGCTAGAGCATTTTACCTCACGTTTTCATCTCCTTTCACCGCTTTAAAATCCAACGTTGGGACATATTTTTAGTACATAACCTAAGTATTTTCCTAAGCAAGTCTTAAGCAACTATAAGCAAGATTAAGATATATTAAACTACTTTATCGTACGCGCGCAAAAGAGAAGAAAAGGATCGAACCAACACCAATTTCGTGCCAATTTTCTTTGGGCAACCAAAGGGTAATATGATTCTAACCCTGTTATGATGTTACTTGTATCATACCAAGTTCAAATTATAGGTCTAAGTTCATGTAATCTTCGAAAATGCTCTCGGGTGTGCATTTTAGGCCATATTATAACATCTCTTTATATAGCCAACTTCTCTCAAGCAAACCATGCATCATTAGTCTTTATTTAATGTGATATGTTCAGTTTTAAAAGATAGCCCGAGATAAGTTGTCGATTTGTTGATGAAATGGCCAAAGGTAGTGGACCGTGCACGTAGCACGCGCCCACGGGCCGTGCCTTACCCTACTAGGGTATCTTTCATTGTGATCAACTTTGTTAGGGACATTTATGTTCTAACAGCCTTTAAATGATAAATTAGGGTCCAGTAACTCATGTTGCACGAGAAAAATTCATGTTTGGTTGAGGGTACACGTTAAGGGCCGTCGGACGCGCCTATCGCTCACGCCGTGGCCAATCACATCAATTTTCATGTTCTTATCATGACCCTCAGACTCATGTACATATAAATATGTAAATCATGTCAAAGGATGTCATTTTGATCAAGGTAAGTAGCCGCAAGGCCGGCAAGGGCCGGTCACGGACATGCGCCGCACCTAGCGGCCATGCTGTCCCAGGGTCATGTATGCGCGACCACGCGCCAGTGGCCTGTGCCACGCGCAGTGACCTCGGGTCGTGCCAACAGCGCACCCGAGTGTGTCATACCATGCCTCAGTGAACCCGGGTAGGGTTCAGGGGCCTCGGGACGTGCCCAGGCGCACGCCCGAGCAGTCAGTTGGCCCGGGACGTGCCCAACAGCACGCCCGCGTGCCCAGGGTTGCCCATCAGCGCCCTGACAAGCCTCAGTCGCACCCGAGACGCGCGAGAAAGGTCTGGTCGCGTCAGCCCTCGCGCCAGCCGCACGCCCAGTGCCCAGTTAGCCCGGGTACGCGCCTATTTCGCGTCCCTCGCGCCCGGCCAGTGCCAGGGCCAGTGCCAGCCGNCCAGTGCCACGGCCAGTGCCAGCCGCACTGCCCGCGCCCAGCAGCACCTAGTGCCGAGGCCAGTCATGCCTAGCCCGTGTCCAGTGCCGTGCCATGGCCCAGCAGGCCCGGCACGGGACCGAGCTATGCCAGCCCGTGACCACCCGGTTTAGTGTTAACCGGTGGTCCAATTGGTCCGTTCCAGCTGACCCGGTTCATCCAGTTAGTGAACCGGCCGGTTTAGTCGACAATTCAAGTCTGTTTTGGTTCGTAATTTTCAGTCCAAATCTTATTCTGAAATTTAAATTATTTTTCGAGCCGAACCAGTTCAGTTAAACATATTAGTATAATTTCCAGACTTAGAATTATTTCTGTGAACCTTTAGAGCGTTCCTTTATGTACGGACATCATATTAAGTCGAGTCGAGCATCTTAACAGTTAAATTAATCGATCTGAGCATAGTATTTAGTAAATGTTTATATTATGTTACAGTTTGATCAGTTCACGGCTATCAGCACTTCCAGTTCATATTTTCAGTACAGGTGGGGACTCAGACTGGGTATTACATTGATTATAATTACGATATCATGTTCAAGGTATGTCAANCGCACGCCCAGTGCCCAGTTAGCCCGGGTACGCGCCTATTTCGCGTCCCTCGCGCCCGGCCAGTGCCAGGGCCAGTGCCAGCCGCACTGCCCGCGCCCAGCAGCGCCTAGTGCCGAGGCCAGTCATGCCTAGCCCGTGTCCAGTGCCGTGCCATGGCCCAGCAGGCCCGGCACGGGACCGAGCTATGCCAGCCCGTGACCACCCGGTTTAGTGTGAACCGGTGGTCCAATGGGTCCGTTCCAGCTGACCCGGTTCATCCAGTCAGTGAACCGGCCAGTTTAGTCGACAATTCGAGTCTGTTTTGGTTCGTAATTTTCAGTCCAAATCTTATTCTGAAATTTAAATTATTTTCCGAGCCGAACATGTTCAGTTAAACATATTAGTATAATTTCCAGACATAGAATTATTTCTGTGAACCTTTAGAGCGTTCCTTTATATCCGGACATCATATTAAGTCGAGTCGAGCATCTTAATAGTTAAATTTATCGATCTGAGCATAGTATTTAGTTATTGTTTATATTATGTTACAGTTTGATCATTTCACGGCTATCAGCACTTCCAGTTCATATTTTCAGTACAGGTGGGGACTCAGACTGGGTATTACATTGATTATAATTACGATATCATTTTCAAGGTATGTCAATTATGTTTTCCGCTTGGAATGGATGTTGGCCGGTTCAGGTTGCCATAATTCCGTTCTAAGTTCTAGTGGCATCATCTACCACTAGTATGTGCACATGGATTCTGGCTTATTATTGTCATCATCATTATCATTAACATTATCATCATGACAGCCGGTAGATTCACGGATTCCGGTCCGGTTTATACTGTTGACCAGGAAATTCACGGTTATGTTATATGCTTTTGATCATGATGTTACTATTATTATTGCTGTTTACTTTAGTATGAGCTCCTACGGAGTACAGTGGTACTCACACCCCATTTTTATTAAATTTTTCAGGTCATGAAGTCGGTCCGGAGCTGTGAAGTTGACGGGTGGATCGAAGTTAAATATTTTGTTGTCTTGTTTTGCCACGCTATGTTCCGCTGAATTTACTGTTTGACAAACTTTGACTTTTGATCCGATTTCATAGTCGGATTGTATATTATGTAAATCCGTTTTGTTGTAAATTTTTAAACGGTCGTAACGGATTTCTAAAAGATAAAATAAATGTTTTAGTAATGCTCCGAATCATTTTCTCAAACTATTTTAAAAAAAAAAATGTCTTATAATCGCACTCTGATAATTAAGTTAGAGCGGGGCGTTACACCCCATGCATGAAGAGTGGAGAAATTTCACTTAAGATGGTCTCCCATGAGCCATTCTTGTAAAATCCGCCCCACCACCTATATAAGACTTCATATTCAGCTCTTATCATCCCTTTGACACCTTATAGTTCGAGCACTTAGTGATAAATCAAGATAAAAACCGAGAAGGCACCATAGCCCTTACCATGCGCGCGCGCCTAACCCGGGTGGAGGAGGAACCGAGCCACATCAAGTTCCAGCCAAATTCTCTTAGGGCTTATCACTTTCCAAGTATTCCTTGGAATTTTATAAGCCTCTGGAGTTCACCAAGCTCGGCCAATTCAGCCCCAAGGCAAGCCAAGTCCCTCAAAGCCGTGCCTAACCTATACCAAGCCCTACTAGCTATTTCTCTCGTTCGGCGAAGGTTAGCCCGAACCATATTTATCTCAAAATTATTTTATGATATTTTAGGATTTTTCATGAAGAAAAATCAAGCCATGCCCGTGATTAAACCTAGTTACCTAAGTTCCGAATTTTACAAAAATATGGCCTTAAAAATAAATTTTTAGTAGCAAGCATGCCTAAGTCAAAATTTATAGTTAAATCACCCTCATATATTATGTTATTGTTGGTGTAAAAAGTTGAGCATGATTGGAGTTTGTTTGTTCGGTCAAATCGTTCATGAAAATGTGCCATTTTGGACCCCCGAGCCTTAGTATTGTACATGCAAGATATTCCACATGCATTAGCCCCTATAGTCATCATTTTGGATGTTAAACATTCGGACCTAAGTAGTTTTATAAGTTATGAAAGTTGGTTCGATGAGTTAGGGCTCGTAGGTGCCATATAGGCCCTCCCGAGCCACATGCAAAATAATCTTAGTCGTCCTAGCATTTTATGTGATAAATATGCTTCTTATATCATATCATGATGTTATGTTATGCATGTCACCGGAAAAAGTCGCCGGAGGTCCGGTAAAAGCCGGCCTTGGTCGCAGTCCGCACATATAGTGCGGTAGTGCCCGGCCCCAATGCCTGCAGAGGCTAACCCCAGTCAGTGCCCGCGCCCGGTAGGCGCGGCGCATAGCCGCATGCACGCGACAGCGCCCGCCGCGCCCAGTGCGTGCCGTGTGCCCAGTAACCGCTCCAGTAGTGCCCAGCACCCTTCGACAGCGCCCGACAACGCTGTCCACGCCCATGCATGCATGGTTTTGAGCCAGCAGCTCGTACCTCGTGCAGATGTAAGCCCGAGTAGTGTCAGCATGCGGTGGTCTTTTTACAACAGAAAAGAAAGAAAAGAAAAGTTTACAGTTCAGCTCTAATATATTTATGTTCATGACACATTATTATACATGATGTCTTATTCAGTACTGGTCTTTGCGGAGCATAGTGGTTTGCTCACGCCCCCATTGTGTTTTTCAGGAGCCGGAGTCGAGCGTGCCGGATGAGCTATGCATGGTGAAGCGTGGTCATGACAGCGAGGACATTTTATCCACATTTTATGTCCTTAACTTTATGATCATGTATCCATTCAGATACGTATGCATGTACTCTATGTATTTCTGTATTTCGGATGCTTCCGCTAGCAGACGTTAGACTGTGCGAGACAGTTCAGACATGGCATGTACGATTCCATATCCGTAGCGGATAGTTTGGTTGCATGTTTTATTATGCCTGTGAGCAAGTTAAGCAAGTTTTTATCTGTTTCATCCCGTAACAAGTTAGTGTTTTCGAAAAACTAAGCTTGCACCACCTTTCGAAAATAAAAGCACAAATTTTACTCTGATTTTTCAAAGCTAGTAAGGCGGGGTGCCACAGAAGCTGGTATCAGAGCGCAGAGTGTGTTTCTGTATACTTTCAAAGTTTAGAAAAGCATGACCATGCCACGCTCATCCCGCACCGACTCCGAAGTAAGTCTCCTGGCCCAGTTTAAGTTTTGCAAGTGCTTAATTCAAGATCAAGTATGGGGCCTAGATGACTATCCTCCTGTAAGACAGATAACTCTAGAGACAGAACTCTAAACAGAACTTTAGAACAGCTAAGTCCAAGGACTCTAGACTAAGTCAGAACTCTAGTATGAGCCAGAACATAGCAGTTTAAGTGTACCGGAACTCTAGCCAAGCTAGGTGTTTTCGGATATTATTTCTTTATTATTCCAAGTATAGTATGGCTATTTCTTAATTGGCTGTACTAATCAATTCAAGCGTTTCCAGAATTTCAGAATGCCGCCTCGCCGAGATCCCCAGGCTCCAGCAGAGTCCGATCAGGCCGCCGCAGTTGGTCGTTTTCGCACTTACAGTCCACCCGTTTTCAATGGGGAAGAGGGCCCGCTAGTAGTGGACCCGTAAGATAGAGAGGATCTTTCGAGTGATGGGGATGGTGGAGGAGCATAAGATTGCGTGCACTGAGTTGCAGATTAAGGGCGCCCCAGGCGAGTGGTGGGACAGCTATTGGAGCATGCGTACCGAGGATGAGCGAGAGGCTATGTCATGGGCCCAGCTTAAGACGATCCTGGAGGACAAGTTCTATCCTCGCCATATACGTCAGAAGATGGTGTAACGCCCCGCTCTAACTTAATTATCAGAGTGCGTTTATAAGACATCTTTTAAAATAGTTTGAGAAAATGATTTGCAGCATTACTAAAACATTTATTTTATATTTAAAAATCCGTTACGATCGTTTAAAATTTACAAGCAAAACGGATTAACATAATATACAATCCGACTATGAAATCGGATCAAAAGTCAAAGTTTGTCAAATAGTGAAATTCAGCGGAACATAGCGTGGCAAAACAAGACAACAAAATATTTAACTTCGATCCACCCGTCAACTTTACAGCTCCGCACCGACTTCATGACCTGAAAAATTTGATAAAAATGGGGTGTGAGTACCACTGTACTCCGTAGGAACTCATACTAAAGTAAACAGCAATAATAATAGTAATATCATGATGAAAAGCATATAACATAACCGTGAATTTCCTGGTCAACAGTATAAACTGGACCGGGATCCGTGAATCTACCGGCTGCCATGATAATAATGATAATGATGATAACAATGATTGCCGTAATCCATGTGCACACACTAGTGGTAGATGACGCCACTAGAACTTAGAACGGAATTATGGCAACCTGAACCGGCCAACATCCATTCCAAGCGGAAAACATAATTTGACATACCTTGAACATGATATCGTAATTATAATCAATGTAATACCCGGTCTGAGTCCCCACCTGTACTGAAGATATGAAACTGGAAGTGCTGAATGTCGTGAACTGATCAAACTGCAACATAATATAAAAAATTACTAAGTACTATGCTCAAATCAATAAATTTAACTGTTAAGATGCTCGACTCGACTTAATATGATGTCCGGATATAAAGGAACGCTCTAAAGGTTCACATAAATAATTCTAAGTCCGGAAATTATACTGATATGCTTAACTGATCTGATTTGGCTCAGAAAATAATTTAAATTTTAGAATAAGACTCGGACTGAAAATTACGAACCAAAACAGACTCGAACCGCCGGCTAAATTGGCCGGTTCGCTAACTAGATGAACCGGGTCGGCCTGGACCGGACTGGTTTGGACCACCGGTCCACACTAGACCGGGTAGTCACGGGCTGGCTGGGCTCGGTCCCGTGCCGGGCCTGCTGGGCCATGGCACGGCACTGGACACGGGCTAGATGTAACCGGGCCTCGGCACTACGTGTTGCTGGGCGCGGGCGGTGCGGCTGGCACTGGTCCTGGCACTGGCCGAGCGCGAGGGACGCGGATAGACACGTACTTAGGCTAACTAGGCACTGGGCGTGCTGCTGGCACGACCCGAGTGCGACTGGCGCGAGGACTGACACGGCCCGACATTACTCACGCGTCTCGGGTGCGGCTAAGGTTGTCAGGGCGCTGCCGGGCGACCCTGGGCACACAGGCGTGCTGTTGGGCACGTCCCGGGACAACTGATTGCTCGGGCGTGCGGCAGGGCACGTCCCTAGGCCTGTGAACCTTACTCGGGTTCACTGAGGCATGGTATTAAACACTCGGGTGCGCTGTTGGCACGACCCGAGGTTAACTGTGCGTGGCACGAGGGACTGACTCGGGGTCACGCGTGCACGACGCTGGGACAGCACTGCCGGCATGGCCGCTACGTGCGGCAGCATGTCCGTGACCGGCCCTTGCCGGCCGTGCGGCCACTTTCCTTGATTGAAATGACATAACATGACATGATTAACACATTTATACATACATGGGTCTGAGGGTCATGATAATAACATGAAAATTGATGTGATTGGCCACGGCGTGCGCGATAGACGCGTCCGACGGCCTTAACGTGTACCCTCGACCAAACATGAACTTTTCTCGAGCAACATGAGTTCATTGACCATATTTTATCATTTAAGGGCTGTTGGAACACAAATGTCCCTAACAAAGTTGATCACAATGAAAGATACCCTAATAGGGTGAGATACGGCCCGTGGGCGCGCGCTATGTGCGCGGTCCATTTCCTTTAGACATTTCATCGACCAAATGATAACTTATCTCGTGCTATCTTTCAAGACTGAAAATATCACATTAAATAAGGACTAATGATGCATATTTTGCACGGGAGAAGTTGACTACATAAAGAGATGAGTTAATATGGCCCTAAAATGCACACCCGAGAGCGTTTTCGATCATTACATGAACTTAGACTTATAATTTAAACTCAGCATGATACATATAACATCATAATAAGGTCAGCATCATATTACCCTTTGGTTTCCCGAAGAAATTTGACAAGATTTCAAAGATAGCTCGGTCCCTTCTTCTCCTTTACGTGCGTACGGTAAAGTTGAATTTAAAAGATCTTAATCTTGCTTAGAGTTTGCTAAGGAAATAGCTTAAGTTATAAGCTACAAATATGTCCCAATACATGATTTAGAGACGTGAAAGTGTAGTAAAAATGAGGTAAAAGCTCACGGCCAATGGGCTCGTGCCATTTGCCGCATCCTTAGGCCATGAGGTGGACAATTTTTGGCTTAGTCACCTTACACTTGGTACAAAGAGGCCACATGTGCTAGGAAGGATAATTATTCACGTGATTTGACCAAGCTTTCCTATCTACTTGTGATCATTAAGTAGCTAAGCACGCTTAGGGCTCATTTACTCGTGATTAACCTAGATTAAGGTGTTTAGGAAGAAATTATGCACTCTAGCCGTGCAATGACTAATGTTTAAGGACATAGGATAATTGAATGATCACTTAGGCTTAATTGAACATAATTGATGTACATAAGGGACCACTTAAGTACAATTATGCGCACGATCACGCACGATTAGCGCGAGATTAACACATTTACCGCTCGATTAAGTACGATTTAATTCTATAATATTTTTATCGGGCGATTGAACATAAATTGACTTATACTTTGGATCCCGAGAATAATATGAATATTATGAAACTAAGTACGTAATTTACATTAGGTAAAAATGGGCTATTACAATCTACCCCCCTTAAAATATTTCCGTCCTCGGAAATATCAAACTGAACACCTATACATGAAACATAAGAGTATATACATCAAAACTGGAAATCAGGAAAACGAGCGCGAATATCAGCTTCCTGCTCCAAAGTGGCACCATGGCGATCCCATTGAATACGAACGAGGGGAATCTCACGCTTCCGGAGTCGACGAACCTCTCGGTCCAAAACGGCTACTGGTTTCTCCTCGTAAGATAAATTTGGCTGAATCTGGATATCAGTATGCTGAAGAATATGATCTGGATCGCACACGTATTTATGTAACATGGACACATGAAAAACATTATGAACATTGGATAATTCGGGAGGCAAGGCTAAACGGTAAGCAACTTCGCCCAATCGTTCGAGAACTTCGAACAGGCCAATATAACGAGGATGCAACTTTCCTCTCTTTCCGAATCGAATGATCCCTCGGAATGGACGAACTTTAAGAAAAGCTCGCTTCCCAACTTCAAACTGAATATCACGTCTGTGTTGATCGGCTGATGATTTCTGCCGACTCTGAGCTGCCTGAAGTCTTTGTCTGATCAATTCTACATCTGCCGCCGTTTCCGCGATCATGCTCGGACCAAGTATTCGGCGTTCACCGACGTCATCCCAATAAATAAGGGAACGACATTTACGACCGTATAGTGCTTCATAAGGAGCCATTTGAATAGAAGAATGATAACTGTTATTATAAGCAAATTCGCATAATGGCAATAACGACTCCCACTTAGCAACCCTGTCAACAACCAAAGATCGCAACATATCTTCCAGTGTTTGAATAGTCCGCTCGGATTGTCCGTTAGTCTCTGGATGATAAGCCGAACTAAATTCTAATCTGGTGCCCATCGCCTTGTGCAAACCTTCCCAAAATCTACTAGTGAATCTGGGATCCCTGTCTGACACAATAGTAACAGGCACTCCGTGAAGTCGGACAACTCCCTCGGTATAAATCTCGGCTAACTTATCCAAAGACATATTCATCGATACTGGCATAAAATGAGCAACCTTAGTCAATCTACATACCACGACCCAGATAGCATCGTGATGTTTAGATGACTTCGGTAGCCCTGTGACAAAATCCATCGTGACTTCCTCCCACTTCCACTTCGGAATCTCGAGTGGTTGCAGAAGGCCCAAGGGACTCTTGTGTTCTGCTTTGACTTGTTGACAGGTTAAACATTTCCTTACAAAGTCGGCAACGTCCTTCTTCATTCCACGCCACCAGAACGATCTTTTCAGGTCATGATACATCTTCGTACTACCCGGATGAGCTAAATAAGGTGCGGTATGAGCTTCAGACAAAATTTCCTTCCGCAACGCTTCGACTTTCGGCACCACGATTCTGCCTCGAAATTCTAAGGCTCCATCCGAACCCAGTTGGAAACCTTCGACACCTCCGGCATGGACTTTAGCATTAATAACACGAATAAATTCATCAGACATCTGTTCCCGCCGGATTCTCTCCCTTAACGTTGGTTGAACCTGCACAGCACTAACACTCTCAATAATCGCCGTAGGAAGTGCATCAACAATCTGAATTTGCATCCGAGCGAATTCTTGGATAAGATGGTTCTGCTGAGTAACAATGTAAGTCAAATCACCCTTCACCTTGCGGCTTAGGGCATCAGCAATGACATTCGCTTTCCCAGGATGATATTGAATGGTACAATCTAATCTTTCACAAGTTCTAACCAACGCCGCTGACGCATGTTAAGCTCTTTCTGAGTAAAAATATATTGCAAGCTCTTATGATCAGTGAAAATTTCGCATTTGCCGCCATACAGATAATGTCGCCAAATCTTGAGGGCATGTACCACTGCTGCAAGTTCCAAGTCGTGTGTAGGATAGTTCTGTTCATGCGGCTTTAACTGACGAGAGGCATAAGCAACGACCTGGCCATCCTGCATTAGAACACATCCCAAACCCTGTCTCGAAGCATCACTGTTAATGGTGAAACACTGAGTAGGATCCGGTATAATTAATACGGGTGCAGTGGTCAATCTCCTCTTGAGCTCCTGAAAACTGGACTCACAACGATCAGTCCACTTGAACGTGACAATTTTCCTCGTCAATTGGGATAATGGGAGGGCAATTCTGGAAAATCCCTCAATAAACCTGCGATAGTAACCCGCCAAACCGAGAAAACTACGGACCTCGGATGGATTCTTGGGTCTGGACCAATTTTGAATAGCAGATATCTTGGATGGATCAACCTCAATACCTGCCTGCGTGATAACATGACCAAGGAAAGTAACTCGCTCGAGCCAGAACTCGCATTTGGAGAATTTTGCATATGACTTTTCTCGCCTAAGGGTTTCAAGAACAACCCTCAAGTGCTCCTCGTGTTCCTTCTGGCTCTTCGAGTAGATCAAAATATCATCAATAAAAACAATAACAAACTGATCAAGATAAGGGTGAAATATACGGTTCATCAAGTCCATGAATACTGCCGGGGCATTACTGAGCCCAAACGGCAATACTACAAACTCATAATGACCGTAACGCGTACGAAATGCAGTTTTAGGAATATCTGACTCTTTGATTCTCAGCTGGTGGTAGCCTGAACGGAGATCAATCTTAGAAAATGCACAAGCTCCCCTCAGCTGATCAAATAAATCATCGATTCTGGGAAGCGGATATTTATTCTTGATAGTTAACCGGTTAAGATCCCGGTAATCAATACACATGCGCATAGATCCGTCCTTCTTCTTGACAAAGAGAACGGGTGCTCTCCAAGGTGAAACACTCGGCCGAATGAAACCGAGTTTAAGTAATTCCTGAATTTGAGTCTTTAACTTTTGTAACTCCTTCGGCGCCATGCGGTATGGTGCTTTGGACACAGGACCGGCCCCTGTAATAAGATCAATAGAGAACTCTATCTGCCGGTTAGGTGGTCCTCCTGGAAGTTGGTCTGGAAACACGTCCACGAACTCACAAACAATAGGAACGTCGTGAGGTGTCCGTGCTTTCGGTTCATCGCTGACAAGACTTACAAGATAACCCTGGCAATTATTACGCCGCAACATTTTTCTGGCTTTCGCCATAGAAATAACATGTGGTAAAGCACGAGTCTTGGAGCCATAAAAGATAATAGAATCATTTCCTGGAAGATAGAGAGTAATCTCCCGGTCGTGACATCGAATATCTGCATGAAAATATGTTAACCAATCCATGTCGAGAATGAGGTCGAAATCCCTCATCTCGAGAACATAAGCTTCAGTAGGCAAAACATGTCCACCGACAGAAAGGCTAAGATTGGTTGCTTTAGCATCAGTTACCATCTTTCTTCCCGAGGCTAGACTTACCTCGAGAGGATCGACAGCAGAAATAGTATGAACCCCAATGGCGTCAAGACATCGTCGTGAAATGAAAGAGTGTGTTGCACCAGTATCGAATAAAGCAAAAACAAGAACATCATTAAGTATAATCATCCCAGACATGGTACCTGGGTGTTGAGCTGCTTCCGCTTGATCGACTGCATACACACGTGCTGGCTGTCTCCCGCGTTGCTGTTGCTGAGGCTGTCTCGGTGGCTGCTGTCTGGGCTGCTGAGGTTGTTGGGGTTGTTGTTGAGGTTGTTGTTGCTGTTGCAATCGTGGACAATTCGGTCGGATATGACCAGGCTGTCGGCAATAGTAACAAGTGTTCTGGCCCATCAAGCAGTCTCCGCGGTGAATCTTTCCACATGTGGGGCAAGGTGGTATAGGTTGCTGCTGTCGCTGACGGTTCCTGCGGTCTTCTGGGCCTCCCCTGTTCTTCCTCTTGTTCTTGTATCTTTGTTGTGCGGCGGCTGCGGGTTGAACTTGTGGTGTTGGTGATGATAGAGTGGAAGAAATCGGCTGAAGACGATCACGGTTGGCTTCCCTTTGGCATCAACCTCTCCTGCAATGGTAACAGTACGGGCATAGGACTGGACTCCATGGCCCACGATGTTGTGACGGACTACTGGAATAAGCCCGTCGATTAAACGTCTCGTCCTTGTTGCTTCTGTGGTCATCAAGTCAGGTACAAAAGCTCCAAGTCGAGTGAACTCTCTCTCGTACTCGTCCACTGTCCGAGTATCTTGTTTAAGCGCCAAAAATTGACGCTCCATTTCAGCTTTGTAGTAAGGAGGATAATATTTATCGCGAATTAACTCCTTGAACATGTTCCACGTGCAGTTTTCTTTTTCTCCAGGACGCATACCCCAGTAGGCGTGCCACCAAAGTCGTGCATCACCGGTTAATTGGATTTGTGCGCATAACACGCGATAACGTTCGGGACAGTCCATGACCTCGAAAATCGTTTCAAGGCCCTGAACCCATTCGTCAACAATGCGGGGATCTCCCTGACCGAAAAACTTCTCTGGATGATAGTTGCGAAACTGTGCGACTACCTCGGACTGTGAAGGTTCACGATTAGCCGAACTTCTATGAGTCGACATCTGAATGTTAAAAGAGTTTGACATGATTAAGTATAAGAATAAGATACATTGACTGATTTATGGAACATACAAATTTCTTGACAAGTTGTCAATTCTATCATTAATACTTTAGGCTATAAGCCTTGAGCATAATTCGAGCACCTTGACTAGTCCATAACAGTGATTTCCATAACATAACTGAGCACAGGCATAGTAAATTGTTTATAATTTAAAACATGTATCAGCACTTACCCGGTAGTCGGCGGAGTCTTCGGTCTTTTCCCTCGTCAATTGGGGAAAGCCTAAACCCCACCGACTTGTTTTTCAATTTTTGACGAACGAAGTGTAAACTTGACGTGATCGAATATTTGAATTTTTTTTTTTTTTTACTTTTAAAACCATTCTGAGACGCAGAAACGTGCTCTGATACCAACTGTAACGCCCCGCTCTAACTTAATTATCAGAGTGCGTTTATAAGACATCTTTTAAAATAGTTTGAGAAAATGATTTGGAGCGTTACTAAAACATTTATTTTATCTTTAAAAATCCGTTACGATCGTTTAAAATTTACAAGCAAAACGGATTAACATAATATACAATCCGACTATGAAATCGGATCAAAAGTCAAAGTTTGTCAAACAGTGAAATTCAGCGGAACATAGCGTGGCAAAACAAGACAACAAAATATTTAACTTCGATCCACCCGTCAACTTTACAGCTCCGCACCGACTTCATGACCTGAAAGATTTGATAAAAATGGGGTGTGAGTACCACTGTACTCCGTAGGAACTCATACTAAAGTAAACAGCAATAATAATAGTAATATCATGATCAAAAGCAAATAACATAACCGTGAATTTCCTGATCAACAGTATAAACTGGACCGGGATCCGTGAATCTACCGACTGCCATGATAATAATGATAATGATGATAACAATGATTGCCGGAATCCATGTGCACACACTAGTGGTAGATGACGCCACTAGAACTTAGAACGGAATTATGGCAACCTGAACCGGCCAACATCCATTCCAAGCGGAAAACATAATTTGACATACCTTGAACATGATATCGTAATTATAATCAATGTAATACCCAGTCTGAGTCCCCACCTGTACTGAAGATAAAAAACTGGAAGTGCTGATAGTCGTGAACTGATCAAACTGTAACATAATATAAACAACTACTAAGTACTATGCTCAGATCAATAAATTTAACTGTTAAGATGCTCGACTCGACTTAATATGATATCCGGATATAAAGGAACGCTCTAAAGGTTCACAGAAATAATTCTAAGTCCGGAAATTATACTGATATGCTTAACTGATCTGATTTGGCTCAGAAAATAATTTAAATTTTAGAATAAGACTCGGACTGAAAATTACGAACCAAAACAGACTCGAACCGCCGGCTAAACCGGCCAGTTCGCTAACTAGATGAACCGGGTCGGCCTGGACCGGACCGGTTTGGACCACCGGTCCACACTAGACCGGGTAGTCACGGGCTGGCTGGGCTCGGTCCCGTGCCGGGCCTGCTGGGCCATGGCACGGCACTGGACACGGGCTAGATGTAACCGGGCCTCGGCACTAAGTGTTGCTGGGCGCGGGCGGTCCGGCTGGCACTGGCCCTGGCACTGGCCGAGCGCGAGGGACGCGGATAGACGCGTACTCAGGCTAACTGGTCACTGGGCGTGCTGCTGGCACGACCCGAGTGCGACTGGCACGAGGACTGACACGGCCCGACATTACTCGCGCGTCTCGGGTGCGGCTAAGGTTGACAGGGCGCTGCCGGGCGACCCTGGGCACACATTCGTGCTGTTGGGCACGTCCCGGGCCAACTGATAGCTCGGGCGTGCGGCAGGGCACGTCCCAAGGCCTGTGAACCTTACTCGGGTTCACTGAGGCATGGTATTAAACACTCGGGTGCGCTGTTGGCACGACCCGAGGTTAACTGTGCGTGGCACGAGCGACTGACTCGGGGTCACGCGTGCACGACGCTGGGACAGCACTGCCGGCATGGCCGCTACGTGCGGCAGCATGTCCGTGACCGGCCCTTGCCGGCCGTGCGGCCATTTTTCTAGATTAAAATAACATAACATGACATGATTAAGACATTTATACATACATGGGTCTGAGGGTCATGATAATAACATGAAAATTGATGTGATTGGCCACGGCGTGCGCGATAGACGCGTCCGACGGCCTTAACGTGTACCCTCGACCAAACATGAACTTTTCTCGAGCAACATGAGTTCATTGACTATATTTTATCATTTAAGGGCTGTTGGAACACAAATGTCCCTAACAAAGTTGATTACAATGAAAGATACCCTAATAGGGTGAGATACGGCCCGTGGGCGCGCGCTACGTGCGCGGTCCACTTCCTTTAGCCATTTCATCGACCAAATGATAACTTATCTCGTGCTATCTTTCAAGACTGAACATATCACATTAAATAAGGACTAATGATGCATATTTTGCTCGGGAGAAGTTGACTACATAAAGAGATGAGTTAATATGGCCCTAAAATGCACACCCGAGAGCGTTTTCGATCATTACATGAACTTAGACTTATAATTTGAACTCAGCATGATACATATAACATCATAATAAGGTCAACATCATATTACCTTTTGGTTTCCCGAAGAAATTTGACAAGATTTCAAAGATAGCTCGGTCCCTTCTTCTCCTTTACGTGCGTACGGTAAAGTTGAATTTAAAAGATCTTAATCTTGCTTAGAGTTTGCTTAGGAAATAGCTTAAGTTATAAGCTACAAATATGTCCCAACACATGATTTATAGACGTGAAAGTGTAGTAAAAATGAGGTAAAAGCTCACGGCCAATGGGCTCGTGCCATTTGCCGCATCCTTAGGCCATGAGGTGGACAATTTTTGGCTTAGTCACCTTACACATGGTACAAAGATGCCACATGTGCTAGGAAGGATAATTATTCACGTGATTTGACCAAGCTTTCCTATCCACTTGTGATCATTAAGTAGCTAAGCACGCTTAGGGCTCATTTACTCGTGATTAACCTAGATTAAGGTGTTTAGGAAGAAATTATGCACTCTAGCCGTGCAATGACTAATGTTTAAGGACATAGGATAATTGAATGATCACCTAGGCTTAATTGAACATAATTGATGTACATAAGGGACCACTTAAGTACAATTATGCGCACGATCACGCACGATTAGCGCGAAATTAACACATTTACCGCTCGATTAAGTACGATTTAATTCTATAATATTTTTATCGGGCGATTGAACATAAATTGACTTATACTTTGGATCCCGAGAATAATATGAATATTATGAAACTAAGTACGTAATTTACATTAGGTAAAAATGGGCTATTACAGATGGGTAGGGAGTTCAGTGCCCTTCGGCAGGGCGATCGATCTGTAGATGAGTATGAGCATGAATTCGCTCGTAAGAGTGTCTTTGAGCCACACTTGGTGGACACCGAAGAGAAGAGGGCGACCTAGTTTCTGGATGGGTTGAGGAGTAACATCCGACTGCTTGTAGCTAGTCATGGTTACCTTGAGTACGCGGATACTATTGAGCGAGCTCAGCAGATTTAGGCGCACATCCAGAGGGACGCCGAGAGACAGCCGCCAGCCAGACCGCCAACTGCCATTCGGCCTGCTCAGCCAGCTCAGGAAAAGAACAAGAGGAAGTGGGATGATCGTAAGGATAAGGGGAACCGTGGACAGAGGGGACCAGCTCAGAAGGGCCAGCCAGCCCAACAGGATCTGCCGGCTTGCGCTACCTGCGGACATCGACACCGTGGGGAGTGCCTAGCCGGGCAGAACATATGCTATCACTGCCGCCGCCCAGGACACCTGATCATGAACTGCCCAGACCGTCCATAGCCCCACCCAGCTCAGAGACAACCAGCACAGAGACAACCCGCACTGAGACAGCCAGCCCAGAGACCCCCAGGACAGCAGCAGCAGCGTGGAGCACCCGCGCATATTTACGCACTCGACCAGGATCAGGCTGCAGAGCAGCCAGGTACCATGTCTGGCATGCTATCCTTATTTAATACTCCAGTCTTCACTTTATTCGATACTGGGGCGACGCATTCGTTCGTCTCGACAAAGTTTTTATCAACCTTAGGGGCCCAGGGAGTGAGTACTGTCGATCCTTTCGAGATCAGCCTCGCATCGGGAAGGAAGATAGTTACGAGTTCCCTAGCCAAGAACCTTAGCATCGATATCGGAGGTAGAACTCTAGTTGCAGACGCATTTGTGATCAATATGAATGACTTCGACCTGATTCTTGACATGGATTGGTTGACGAGATACCGCGCAGACATCCGTTGTCGTGACTGGGAGGTGACGCTGCACTTATCTGAGAGAGACCGCATCACGTTCTTTGGGATGAAGTCTCGAACACTACCACGCATTATTTCCATGGCGAAGGCGACGAAGTACATGCAGAGAGAGTGTTGTTAGGGATTTCTTGTCAACATCGTCGGGGAGTCTTCGGAGAAGCTGTCACCCGGAGATATACCCGTCGTTCGTGAGTTTCTGGACGTTTTTCCCCATCAACTTCCAGGAGGACCACCTAGCCGCCAGGTGGAGTTCACAATCGACTTAGTCCCTGGAGCGGGACCAGTATCGAAATCGTCGTATCGCATGGCGCCTGAGGAGCTTCAGGAGTTGAAGGCTCATATTCAGGAGCTGTTGAGTCTCGGCTTCATTCGACCGAGTGTTTCACCTTGAGGAGCACATGTCCTCTTTGTCAAGAAGAAGGATGGATCGATGAGAATGTGCATCGACTACCGAGATTTGAACCGGTTAGCGGTGAAGAACAAGTATCCGCTTCCCAAGATAGAGGATTTATTCGATCAGCTGAGGGGAGCCAGCGTGTTTTCCAAGATAGATCTCCGCTCTGGTTACCATCAACTGAAGATCAGAGAGGCTGACGTGGCCAAGACCGCTTTCAGAACTAGATACGGTCACTATGAGTTCGTAGTGATGCCGTTTGGCTTGAGCAATGAGCCAGCGGTATTCATGGATCTCATGAACCGTGTCTTCCATCCATTCTTGGACCAATTTGTTATCATCTTCATTGATGACATTTTAGTCTATTCCAGCAGCCCGGAGCAGCATGAGGAGCACTTGAGGACCGTTTTGGAGACTCTTCGGCGTAAGAAGTTATACGCCAAGTTCTCAAAGTGCGAATTTTGGCTCGATCGAGTGGCTTTTCTAGGCCACATCGTCACATCCAGAGGGATTGAGGTAGACCCGAGCAAGATTGAAGCAGTCCGGAACTTGTCGACACCGAGAAATGCCACCGAGGTTCGAAGTTTTCTCGGTTTGGCAGGCTATTATCGTCGATTCATCGAGGGGTTTTCGAAGATTACCCTACCCTTGTCCCGTTTTACGAGGAAATTGGTGAAGTTTGAGTGGGATAGTCGTTGTGAGTCGAGCTTCCAGGAGCTCAAAGCGAGGCTTACGACGGCACCCGTGTTAACTATTCCGGATCCCACATAGGGTTTCACTATCTATAGCGATGCCTCGAAGCAGGATCTAGGCTGTGTTTTGATGCAAGACGACAGGGTTGTGGCTTATGCTTCCCGTCAGCTAAAGCCGCACGAGGTGAACTACCCGACTCACGACCTTGAGTTGGCAGCAGTGGTTCACGCCCTGAAGATTTAGAGACACTATTTATACGGGGGACATTGCGAGATTTACACCGACCACAAGAGCCTACAGTATATCTTCACGCAGAAGGAGCTCAACATGCGCCAGCGGCGATGGTTGGAGCTAGTGAAGGATTATGACTGTACCATTAACTATCATCCGAGCAAGGAAAACGTAGTTGCCGACGCCCTCAGCCAGAAGGGAAAGGGTGAGCTGACCTGTATGATCACTCAGCAGCGTCAATTGATTCATGAGTTCGCTCGAATGCAGCTAGAAGTGGTCGAATCACCTCCTAAGTTGCCAGTTGTGGAAGGTATTCGAGCGATGAGAATGTGGCCCACGTTACGAGATAGGATCCGGAGGGATCAAGCCTTCGACGAGTTCATTCGCTTGATGGGGGCAAAGATTCATGCCGGAGGAGTTGAGGGCTTTTACCGAGGCACAGATGGTGCCTTGAAGTACAAGGGAAGGATCGTTGTGCCGAATGTCGAGGCCCTGAAGGAGATCTTGACAGAGGCGCATAGCGCACCATACTTGGCGCACCCCAGTAGCACCAAGATGTACCACGACTTGAAAGGGTCGTTTTGGTGGAAGGGGATGAAGCAAGACGTCGCCGAGTTTGATGAGAAGTGCTTGATTTGCCAGCAGGTGAAAGCAGAGCGCAATGTTCCACCGGGTCTCTTGCAGCCTAAAGAGATCCCGCAGTGGAAGTGGGAGAAGCTGACCATGGATTTTGTCACGGGATTACCGATGTCGTCCAAGCACCACGACGTGGTATGGGTTGTAGTGGATCGGCTAACGAAGTCGGCCCACTTTATGCCCGTCAGAATGGACATGTCCATGGAGCAGCTAGCAGATACGTACCTCTAGGGAATCATTCGACTCCACGGCATTCCTACCGAGATTATATCAGATCGAGATCCCAGATTTGCAGGCCATTTCTGGGAGAGTCTGAACGAGTCCATGGGGATGAAGTTGAAGTTTAGCTCTGCTTATCACCCACAGACCGATGGACAGTCGGAACAGACCATTCAGACGCTTGAGGACATGCTTCGAGCTTGTGTTCTAGAGCGTGGTGGTTCGTGGGAGGAATTGTTACCCACTGTGGAGTTTGCCTACAACAACAACTATCACTCGTCGATCAAGATGGCGCCGTTCGAAGCTTTATATGGTTGCAAGTGCCGCTCACCCCTTTATTGGGATGAAGTTGGCGAGAAACAGGTTCTCGGTCCCAAGTTGATCAAGGACACGATACAGAAGGTTGCCGAGATCCGAGAGAAGCTGAGAGGGGCACAGAGCCGACAGAAAGCCTATGCTAACAAGCGTAGAAGGGAGCTTGAGTTCGAGCAGGGAGACAAGGTATTCCTGAAGGTCACGCCGATGAAGGGCGTTGTACGATTCGGGAAGAGAGAGAAGCTGCAGCCCCGATTCATAGGACCATTCGATATTCTCGAATGAGTTGGCGTAACAACTTACAGTCTGGCGTTACCCCTAGAGCTCTCGGGTGTACACAACGTCTTACATGTGTCGATGTTGAGAAAGTACGTGTACGATCCGAGCCACGTAGTGAACTTTGATGAGCTAGAGGTCGGGTAGAACCTGACATACGATGAGCAGCTGGTAGCAATTCTGGACCGGAAGGTCTGTCGCTGAGGAACAGTGATATAGAGCTCGTCAAAGTTTACTGGAGTTGCCACGATGAGTCGGAAGCCACTTGGGAGAGAGAAGCCGAGATCAGAGCTCGTTATCCAGATTTCGAGTTTTGAGATTTTCAGATGTATATATATGTTCTTTTACTTTATGTTCTGTACATAGTTTTTGTAGTAGAAGTTCTGGCCTAGCACCTTAGTTTTGTATTTCCGAGGATGGAAATATTTTAAGGAGGATAGGTTGTAACGCCCCAAATCAATAATAGTATTAAGAACGCTTTCACTGCTCGACTATAAGTGAAATCCGTAAATTTTAGAATTATTCCAAGTTATATTTTATATGCTAAATGCTCAAATATAATAGATTATTCTTTGGAATATTCTATATCAAGTTTAAGTCAAGATCAATCCATTAATTTGGGTTGTTAAATTATAACTATTCAACTCGAGAATTTATTCGGCTTCGAACCTTAGTTTGGCTCCGAGCCATTTTACTAGTTAATCTCGAGCATAGCCGAGTCTTGGTACTTTTATACTTAGAATATTTTTCTAGAGTGTATAAGAATATCAAAGTAAGCCTTGGACATTTTATAGTCGAACCCTAGCACCTACCCGAGCCATTCGAGCC
The DNA here is from genome assembly GCA_008636005.1 of Striga asiatica. Classification (NCBI taxonomy): domain Eukaryota; kingdom Viridiplantae; phylum Streptophyta; class Magnoliopsida; order Lamiales; family Orobanchaceae; genus Striga; species Striga asiatica. Next base: position 2,248,943 of record BKCP01006404.1, read on the forward strand.
GCGACCCCGCCCAAGGTCCCGGGTCGAGGTCCGAGACCAAGCCTAAGTCCTAACCAACTCTTGGTATATTTTTGTAAGTCATAGGAACACAAGAAAAACCTCAAAAATCGTTCCAAGTGTCATTCACGCGCCCAAACCGAAGTTCACGCGTAGCAGGCCCTGCCCACGCGCCCAACACGCCACGCACGCAACCAGCAGGCCTGCCCCGCGCGCAGTCCGCGCCAGCAGCCCAGTCTGTGCAACCCAGACAAAGCCGCGCCCAGTGCCCTGCGCCAGCCCAGCGCCCAGCGTGACAAGCCCATCTTCCGAGCCCATTTTCAAGAGATCCGGCCCACTTCTTTCGAGACCCAAAGGATGCGAATATTAGGGACTTATTAAGGGTTAGTCCAAGCTTAAGTTGACCTAAGAAAGTTTAAGCATTAATCTTTTGGCCCTAAGCTAGAGTGGGTGCATGTGCATGCATTATTTTCATGCACATGTGTAAGTCTTGTCCCCTTGTCCCTAGTGCTGCTGTACCAGACCTTGTCTCCTACCAAGATACTCTGGAAATGCACCAAGATGCCCTCTAAAACCCTGCCCAAGTCAGCCCCCAAGTCCCCATGCACGAAGAGTGGAGAAATTCCACTTAAAATGCTCTCCCATGAGCCATTCTTGCAAAATCCGCCCCACCACCTATATGAGACTTTATATTCAGCTCTTATCATCCCTTTGACACCTTATAGTTCGAGCACTTAGTGATAAATCAAGATAAAAACCGAGAAGGCACCATAGCCCTTACCGTGCGCGCGCGCCTAACCTGAGTGGAGGAAGAACTGAGCCACATCAAGTTCCAGCCGAATTCTCTTACGGCTTATCACTTTCCAAGTATTCTTTGGAATTTTATAAGCCTTTAGAGTTCACCAAGCTTGGCCAATTCAGCCCCAAGGCAAGCCAAGTCCCTCAAAGCCGTACCTAACCCTATACCAAGCCCTACTAGCCATTTCTCTCGTTCGGTGAAGGTTAGCCCGAACCATCTTTCTCTCAAAATTATTTTATGATTTTTTAGGATTTTTCATGAAGAAAAATCAAGCCATGCCTGTGATTAAACCTAAGTTCCGAATTTTACAAATATATGGCCTTAAAAATAAATTTTTAGTAGCAAGAATGTAATAGCCCATTTTGACTTAATGTAAATTACGTACTTAGTTCGTAATGTTCATATCATTCTCGGGATCATTAAATATTCAAAGTATAAGTCAATTTATGTTCAATCGCTCGATAAAAGTATTATCGAATCAAATTGTACTTAATCGAGCGATAAATGTGTTAATCTCGCGCTAATCGTGCGTGATTGTGAGCATAATTGTACTTAATGATTCCTTAAGTACATCAATTATGTTCATTTAAGCTTAAGTGATTCATTTAATCATCATATAACCTTAAACATTGGTCATTGCACGGCTAGGGTGCATAATTTCTCCCTAAACGCCTTAATCTAGGGTAATCGCGCATAATCAAGCCCTAAGCGTGCTTAGCTAAATAATAAACTCAAGTGGATGGAAATTTGGGGCAAAGTCACGTGAATTATCCATTCCTAGCACAAGTGGCCTTTTTGTGCCAAGTAGGAGGTGACTAAGCCATCAAAAGGACACCTCGTGGCCCTAGGACGCGGCAAATGGCACGAGCTCATTGGCCGTGAGCTTTTATCTCATTTTGCTCCATTTTAACGCCTATAAATCAAAGTGTTGGGACATAATTTCAGCATATTACCTAAGTTATTTCCTAAGCAAGCCTTAAGTAAACTATAAACAAGATTAAGATTTATTAATCCAACCTACCGTACGCGCGCAAGGGAATGGAAAGGGTCCGAACCAACACCAATTTCTTGTCAATTTTCTTCGAGCAATCAAAGGGTAATATGATTCTAACCCTGTTATGATGTTATATATATCATACCAAGTTCAAATTATAGGTCTAAGTTCATGTAATTTTCAAAAATACTCTCGGGTGTGCATACTAGGACCATATCAACTCATCTCTTTATGTAGACGACTTCTCTCGAGCAAAACATGCATCATTAGTCTTTATTTAATGTGATATGTTCAGTCTTAAAAGATAGCCCGAGATAGGTTGTCGATTTGTTGATGAAATGGCCAAAGGAAGTGGACCGTGCACGTAGCACGCGCCCACGGGCCGTGTCTTACCCTACTAGGGTATCTTTCATTGTGATCAACTTTGTTAGGGACATTTATGTTCCAACAGCCTTTAAATGATAAATTATGGTCCAGTAACTCATGTTGTACGAGAAAAATTCATGTTTGGTCGAGGGTACACGTTCAGGGCCGTCGGACGCGCCTATCGCGCACGCCGTGGCCAATCACATCAATTTTCATGTTCTTATCATGACCCTCAGACTCATGTACATATAAGTATGTTAATCATGTCAAAGGATGTCATTTTGATCAAGGTAAGTAGCCACAAGGCCGGCAAGGGCCGGTCACGGACATGCCCCGTACCTAGCGGCCATGCTGTCTCAGGGTCATGTATGCGCGACCCCGCGCCAGTCGCCTGTGCCACGCGCAGTGACCTCGGGTCGTGCCAACAGCGCACCCGAGTGTGTCATACCATGCCTCAGTGAACCCGGGTAGGGTTCAGGGGCCTTGGGACGTGCCCAGCCGCACGCCCGAGCAGTCAGTTGGCCCGGGACGTGCCGAACAGCACGCCCCGCGTGCCCAGGGTTGCCCGGCAGCGCCCTGACAAGCCTCAGTCGCACCCGAGACGCGCGAGAAAGGTCTGGTCGCGTCAGCCCTCGCGCCAGCCGCACCTGGGTCGTGCCAGCCGCACGCCCAGTGCCCAGTCAGCCCGGGTACATGTCTATTCCGTGTCCCTCGCGCTCGGCCAGTGCCAGGGCCAGTGCCAGCCGCACTGCCCGCGCCAGCAGCGCCTAGTGCCGAGGCCCGGTCACATCTAGCCCGTGTCCAGTGCCGTGCCATGGCCCCAACAGGCCGGCACGGAACCAAGCCCGGCCAGCCCGTGACTACCCAGTCTAGTGTGGACCGGTGGTCAAACCCGGTCCGATCCAGGCCGACCCGGTTTATTCAGTTAGCGAACCGGCCAGTTTAGCCGGCGGTTCAAGTCTGTTTTGGTTCGTAATTTTCAGTCCGAATCTCATTCTAAAATTTAAATTATTTTCCGAGCCGAACCAGATCAATTAAGCATATCAGTGTAATTTCCGGACTTCAAAATATTTTGTGAACCCTTAATGTTTTCCGTTATATCCGGATATCATATTAAGTCGAGTCGAGCATCTTAACAGTTAAATTTATTAATCTGAGCATAGTACTTAGTCAATGTTTATATTATGTTGCAGTTTGATCAGTTCACGACTATCAGCACTTCCAGTTTCATATCTTCAGTACAGGTGGGGACTCAGACTGGGTATTACATTGATTATAATTACGATATCATGTTCAAGGTATGTCAATCATGTTTTCCGCTTGGAATGGATATTGGCCGGTTCAGATTGCCATAATTCCATTCTAAGTTCTAGTGGCGTCATCTACCACTAGTATGTGCACATGGATTCCGGCAATCATTGTTATCATCATTATCATTATTATCATGGCAGCCGGTAGATTCACGGATCCCGGTCCGGTTTATACTGTTGACCAGGAAATTCACGGTTATGTTATTTGCTTTTGATCATGATGTTACTATTATTATTGCTGTTTACTTTAGTATGAGTTCCTACGGAGTACAGTGGTACTCACACCCCATTTTATCAAAATTTTTCAGGTCATGAAGTCGGTCCGGAGCTGTGAAGTTGACGGGTGGATCGAAGTTAAATATTTTGTTGTATATTTTACCACGCTATATTCCGCTGAATTTACTGTTTGACAAACTTTGACTTTTGATCCGATTTTATAGTCGGATTGTATATTATGTAAATCCGTTTTGGTTGTAAATTTTTAAACGGTCGTAACGGATTTCTAAAAGATAAAATAAATGTTTTAGTAACGCTCCGAATCATTTTCTCAAACTATTTTAAAAAGATGTCTTATAATCGCACTCTGATAATTAAGTTAGGGCGGGGCGTTACAAAGAATGCCTAAGTCGAAATTTATAGTTAAATCACCCTCATATATTATGTTATTGTTGGTGTAAAAAGTTGAGAATGATTGGAGTTTGTCTGTTCGGTCAGATCGTTCATGAAAATGTGCCATTTTGGACCCCCGAGCCTTAGTATTGTACATGCAAGATATTCCGCATGCATTAGCCCGTATAGTCATCATTTTGGATGTTAAACATTCGGACCTAAGTAGTATTATAAGTTATGATAGTTGGTTCGATGAGTTAGGGCTCGTAGGTGCCATATAGGCCCTCTCGAGCCACATGCAAAATGATCCGAGTCGTCCTAGCATTATATGTGATAAATATGCTTTTTATATCATATCATGATGTTATGTTATGCATGTAACACCCCGCCTTGACTAGCTTTGACTTTTAAAAATCAGAGTTAATTTTTCGCGTTTATTTTTGAAATTGTGTGCGAGTTTGTTTTCGAAAATACTTACTTAATTACGGGATGCTACTAAAACTTACTTATCTTACTTAGTCGAACCAATTACATAACATACAACCCGTCTGCCGATCTGCAGCGACGGTGAATACTTACATACATACATACATACAGTCCGAAAGTCTCGCACATATTGTCTGGCGGAAGCATAATGAGTCATCATACTTATCATACACACATACATAAATAATGGTTCATGAATAGGGGACATAAAATGAAGGGGGTAAAAATGTCCACGGCTCATGACCACATACGCCCTGATACGCTCATCCGGCCCGCTGGACTCCATCACCTGAAAAACGTAATGGGGGCGTGAGCAAACCACTATGTTCCGTAAGACCAGTACTGAATAAAACAACATCATTAATAACATATCATGACTAGAATATATAAGAGCATAAACTAAAAACTTATTCTGGTATTTTTGGTCTCAAAGACCCTTATTGGCCCTTAGGTCGGCCGCCTCGTGTACACACCCGATAAAACTGTAGGCCCTTAGGTCGGCCACTGCGGGTACCAGGGAGACTGAAAAGGCCCTTAGGTCGGCCTCTCACCTGGGAGATCATACTGTCTCGAACATACCGTAGACATGGTAAAGAAATTAATGACAATGTAGAATCCAGTACATGACCCCCACCTGGTAACTGAAATGTCTGAACTGATACAAGTGCTCGAAACTGAGGTAGCGGTCGGAGGCTCGACTCTCCTTAGGCTACATAAACATATAAGTAAAAATATGCTAAGTATAGTGCTCAAGATAATTATTTCATATGCTTGACTTAGTTACTTGATCCGGATAATTTAG
>BKCP01006404.1:2257179-2297186 GCA_008636005.1 Striga asiatica
GCTCAGTCTACATCAACTCGGCCCTGCAACCCAGCATCCGCGCCAAGCTAGCCCGGTACCTTTCCCGTGTTGATGTTCTCGTTCCCTTATCCCTCACCGCGCACACGTGCTCGGTTTCTTGACCCTTGGCGCACATAAGGGAAATACGCCAAGGTCCAGCCCACTTTTCGGGTCCGTTACAAACTTCCCCCGCCTAAGCTCGTCGACGCCCTCGTCGACTGGGGGTTCACCATCCTTCTTGCCTCATACTCCGCAATCTCATCAGTAAATTGCCACAACTTGGTATTCCGAATCCAGGTAGCGTCCGACTCGGACTCGCCCTTCCACTGAACTAGATAATCTGTTCGCCAATTCTTCTTACTTTGGCCAAGGGTCCTGTGATCCAGAATTTTCTCCATCTCTTTCGTGAAATGATCCCTCACCGTCGGAGGGGCTCGAGTAGAGACATTGCGACTTGCCTCAATCAAGTCAGGATGATACTTCTTCAAATAAGATACATGGAACGTGGGATGTACCTTCAAACGGTCAGGTAGCCTCAGCCGGTAGGCCACATTCCCCACTTTGCTCACAATTTCAAAGGGACCCTCGTACTTTGGAATCAGTCCTCGATGGACTGTCTTTGCCGAGATCCTTTTCCACACCTTTGGGGTCAGCTTCAATAATACAAACTCCCCAACTTCAAATTGAACGTCCCGTCGCCCACGGTCCGCAAATTTCTTCATGCGTCGCTGCGCCTTGGCAAGGCTATCACGGGCGTCAACCAACAATTCATGCTGCGCCCGGGCATATCGATATGCCGCGGGACATTTGCCACCGGTCCGCTGCACCGCTACATCATGCGGTAGCTGAGGTTGTTGTCCATAGACCAGCTCAAATGGGCTCATTCCGGTCGCCGAGGACTTGTGTAAATTGTAACAGAATTGGGCCATGTCCAACAAATCCAACCAATTATCCTGGCTTGCGGTCACATAATGCCTTAGGTATTCTTCAAGCAACTGGTTCATCCTCTCAGTTTGGCCATCAGTTTGAGGATGATAGGCCGTGGAGAACTTCAGCTCGGTCCCCATCAGATTGAATAGGGTCGTCCAGAACCGTCCCGTGAAGCGAGGATCACGATCACTCACAATGTCATCGGGCATGCCAAAGTACTTCACTACGTGCTTGAAGACCAGCTCAGCAGCCGTGTCTGCTGAACACGAACCTGGGGCAGCAACAAAGATCCCATACTTTGAGAACCGATCCACAATAACCAACAGCGAGGCCATACCCTTTAACTTCGGAAATCCGCTAATGAAATCCAAAGACAGCGACTGAAATGGTTTGTCCGGAATAGGCAAGGGTTGCAGCAGGCCCGCCTCTTTCTTCCTTTCGGTCTTGTCTTGCTGGCAAACAAGGCACGTCCGGACATAGGACTCAACATCGTCCAACATTTTCGGCCAATAGAACTTTCTCATCATCAAAGCATACATGCGCTCAACACCGGGATGGCCAGCCCACTGAGAATCATGGTAATCCCTCAGCAGCTCGCGCCTCATTCCTCCCGATGGTATATACATCCTTCGACCTTTGGCGTAGAGTAAGCCGTCCTCTAGCCAATATTTGCGCACTTCACCGGTTGCTACTTGCTCGGTAAGCTTCACATAGACAGGATCTTTAAGGGACTCCGCACGGACTTTCTCAACAAAGTCAGACTCAACAGCATACAAGGCCAATACATAGGACGCCACAGCCTTTCGACTCAGAGCATCGGCAACATCATTGTGTTTCCCCGGCCGATGGACCCAATCGAAGTCAAACTCCCCCAAGAACTCTTGCCACCTTGCCTGCTTTGGGGACAGCTTCTTCTGAGTTCGAAAGTAAGTATTAGCTACATTGTCCGTAACAACCGTGAACCTTGTTCCCAGCAGATAGTGACGCCACATTTCCAAGCAATGAATTACGGCCGTCATTTCCTTCTCGTGGGTACTGTATCGAGTTTCAGCATCCTTCAATTTCCGACTTTCAAAGGCAATAGGATGTTTGTCCTGGACCAACACCCCACCAATGGCACGATCTGAAGCATCGACTTGTACCTCGAATGGCTGGTCGAACTTGGCCAACTTCAGTATCGGCTCCTTGGTAACCGCTTGCTTCAGCAAATCAAAGGCACCTTGTTGAGCTTTGTCCCACTCCCAACACCTGTCTTTCTTCAGTAAGTCCGTCAATGGGCTGACTACCTTCGAGTAGCCTTTTATGAATCTTCGATAATAATTAGCCAAACCCAAGAAAGAACGCAACTCGGTCACTTTGGTTGGTTCGGGCCAATCAGCAACAGCCCGCACCTTCTTCGGGTCCATGCGAATACTTCCTTGGCTGATGATGTGCCCAAGGAAGGTGATTTCCTCCCGACAGAATTCGCATTTCTCCTTCTTAGCATACAACTGATTTTCCCTCAGCTTTTCAAGCACGCATCGCAAGTGCTTGACATGTTCCTCAACCGTCTCAGAATAGATCACAATATCATCCAAATATACCACCACGAACTTGTCCAAGTACTCGTACAGCACGTCATTCATCAAATTACAAAACGTAGCAGGGGCATTGGTTAAGCCGAAAGGCATCACCAAGAATTCAAACGACCCGTACCTTGTCACGCAAGTGGTCTTTGCCTCGTCACCCGGAGCAATCCGCACCTGCCAGTACCCAGACCTTAGATCAATTTTCGTGTACCACCTTGCTTGAGCCAACTTGTCAAACAGGTCCAAAGCATTTGGAATTGGATACTTGTTCTTAATGGTGACCTTGTTCAAGGCCCGATAATCCACGCACATGCGCATCGATCCATCTTGCTTCCTTTGGAACAGGACCGGAGAACCGTAAGGGGCTTTCGAAGGTTGTATCAACCCAGCACCAAGTAACTCGTCCAACTGCTTCCTCAATTCGGCCAGCTCGGCTGGTGGCATCCGATATGGAGGTTGTGCAGGAGGTTGAGAACCCGGTTCCAGTTCAATCCGATGGTCACAAGGTCGACGCGGAGGCAATTCCTTAGGCAACTCGGGAGGCATCGTATCCTTGAATTCATCAAGTAATTCACCAACAGCATCCGGTACTTCATGAAATACGTCTGGTTTGGTCTCAATCAAAGCCGCAAGGTACGTTGTGTGGCCATGTCTTAGTCCATCGCGGACTTGCAAAGCCGACACCATGCTAGTATCTTTCTTTGGAACAGCAAACCTGACAGCGAGAGCTTGCTCTCTCCCATCAATATCCAACAACAGCTTGCCTTCGTGGGGTTTTGGGAAGACTTTCGCCTTCTTCATAAAATCCATTCCGAGAATCATCGCAAAATCATCAAGAGGGACGATGTGCAACGCACACAATCCTTTCCAAGGCCCAACTTGCATCTCGACTTGGGCCACGCCCTTGATTGGTTCACCCTGAGCATTAACGGTTTTCATCTTTCCCTCGTGAGGCTCGACAGCAAGGCACAACTTACGGGCATACTCCTCGTTCACAAAGCTGTGGGTAGCACCGCAATCCACCAAGGCCATGATATCTTTGTTCCCTATGGCCACCTTGGTATACATCAAGCCGTCACATGCAACAGGGACTTTCTGAACTTGGTTCAACAACAGCATAGAGTTAAGGCCCATGGTACCTTCATCAGCGTCCTTGGACTTGCCCTGCACCACTAGGGCATTTGCTTTGGCATTCAAGCGTTTGGGACAATCGCGCATCCGGTGATCACCATCGCACAAAAAGCAACCGCGGTTAGATCGGTCCACAACCAAGGTTTGGTTCTTGGACTCTCGGGACTTGTTCTCCTTCTTATCCCCCGCTTTCTTCTTGTACTTGCCACCATCTTTATGCTTTTTGAATTTCCCCCCTTTCTCCTTTGTCGAGTCCTTCTTCTTATGACCCGACTCAGGTCCGCCAACGACTTTGAAATCAACGAGTCGTTCTGCCGCAGCAATAGCCGATGGAAGGTCGCTCACACCTTGCCTTCTCAACTCAGCCTGGGCCCAGCCTTGGAGACCGGCCATGAAGTTGAACAATTTATCCTTCTCCGACATTTCAGAGATATCCAACATAACAGAAGTAAATTCCGTCACATAATCCCGTACAGCACCCGTATGCCGTAGGTTACGCAGCGTGTTCCGGGCAATCCAATCAGTGTTACCCGGGAGAAACTGATCCTTCAACAAACCCTTCAATGTGTCCCACGTATTGATCCCCTCGCGATTTGCACTGGCATCATCAGACACCCTAGCCCGCCACCAAAGCTTTGCATCCCCAGCCAAGAACATACTCGCTATTGAAACTTTCTGGTCATCTGGGACTCCGGCAGCCTGGAAATAAGTTTCCATATCCCAAAGGAAATTTTCGACTTCCTTTGCATCACGAGATCCGTCAAACGGTTTTGGATCTGGTACACGGACTTTTGGTGGACCTTGACGTTGTTCATTGAGAACATTGGCACCAACACGCTTCAGCAAGGCTATATCGTCATTAACCTTGTCAATCTTGTCACGCACCGCATCAGACAGCAAGTTTACCTCATCATTGACAGCGTCAATCCTTCCTTCAACAAATTCGGGTAAAGAGTCTACCGAATTTTTCAACGCTTGCACCGTTGTACGAAGATCATCGAGAATATCGTTTGTTGTTCGTAATTTCTCGAAGACCGTCGTTTGCAATGGGGTCTGAGGCGGAGGTCCCAACAAATCCTCCAATCTTTGTATCCGTGCTTCGAAGGACAGCATCATTTGTCGATCACTCATCGTTTCCCGATCAGCAGTCAGAACCCAACGTGGTCTCTTATACCACTTGTCACAGGGTCTAAAAAGAGGCTAAAATTTTCGCACCTTTAGCACCCTATGCGGCCTGGTTTCCCCCTAAACCAGTCAGCCTTTTCCCACTCACACTAAACGCACAACTTGATTACACAAAGTCGGAATAGTGTATAAACATGCATACAGCATACAAGCAATCACCCACATGAACATAAAGCAATAAAACAAGGCAACGCAATTTACGGGCTCCACGCCCAACCAACTATATTTCACTAAGTTGGAAAATCACCAAGGCTTGCACACAAACTCACGCGGTATCGCTCGTACCCGCGTGCGTGCAGCTCATGGCCTATTTATAAAGGCCCGCAGGCAACAGGCGGTTAACAAACCCTAACCGCTAGGCAAAGTAACCGTTGGGCAGTTAAGAAACTGCCTCTATCCAAAACCAACTCTATACAACCGTTCATAAACGATTTGAACGCGCGGAACCGTTCACCCAACGGTCAAATACCGAAGTATTAAGCAACGCCTTCCACGTGTCCTCCGTAACCGCTATGGACACGCGTCGCTCCTTGGATTCATTCAGCCATGCAACGTTGAAGGAATTCGCGCCCAGGCCACATGGAACATCATAACCGCTTGTCCACGTGCAACCAGCATGCTCATTCAAATTCCTAACCGTTCCCGCCAATAGTTTGGACGCCGCGCCAACACTCGCGCGCCCACCAACGTACGCCGAATAGAACCCGCGCCTTTAGAGTCGACCCCGGTCTACCTTGCGTGCAAAGGCGCCGTACCGCCTCGCACCAATGCCCACGTATCTTTGCATGGCCATGCACAACCAGCAAAGACTCGACTGATCCACGCTCAGTCTACATCAACTCGGCCCTGCAACCCAGCATCCGCGCCAAGCTAGCCCGGTACCTTTCCCGTGTTGATGTTCTCGTTCCCTTATCCCTCACCGCGCAAACGTGCTCGGTTTCTTGACCCTTGGCGCACATAAGGGAAATACGCCAAGGTCCATCCCACTTTTCGGGTCCGTTACAGCAGGCCTGCTGGGCGCGTGCGGGGCGTGCTGGGCGCGTGCTGGCGCTGGCTGCGCGCGTGCTGGCTGGCCTAGGCGCGTGAATGGTTTGGGCTTGTGTTTTTGGTTACTTTTATTGATGTTTTGCACTTAGGAAAATTATGCTAATGTTTCCCAAGACTTAGGCTTGATCTCGGACCTCGACTCGGGGCCTTAGGCGGGGTCGCGGCTCGGATGGCTCGGTTAACTTCTCGATTTTTGAACGAGGTCTAGGACTTGAATTAGCACTTCATATTACTTAGAAAAATTCTAAGTATTATGCTATTAGGACTCGACATGTTCTAAGGCTCGACGACTAGTGTTCGGAGAACGAACCATTTGAATAAAAATATTCGAATACTTAAAATGAACTTACTATATTTTTTAGCGCTTAGCATATTACTTTAATAAATAAATCTTGAACTTCTTAATTTATGAATTTTTACTTAAAAGTCGAGCAGTGAAAATCGTCTTAATAATATAATAATATTCGGGGCGTTACAATGCATGTCACCGGAAAAAGTCGCCGAAGGTCCGGCAAGAGCCGGCCTTGGTCTATGTCTGCACATATAGTGCGGTAGTGCCCGGCCTCAGTGCATGCAGAGGCTAACCCCAGTTAGTGCCCGCGCCCAGTAGGCGCGGGGAACAGCCGCGTGCATGCAACAGCGCCCAGTGCGTGCCGTGTGCCCAGTAACCGCGTCAGTCGCGCCCAACACCCTTCGACAGCGCCCGGCACCGCTGTCCAAGCCCATGCATGCGTGGTTTCGAGCCAGCAGCTCGTACCCCGTGCAGATATAAGCTCGAGTAGTGTCAGCATGCATGCTGGCCGCACCCAGCGTGACCAAGCCACTCGCAAGGTACCCGGCAGCATCATGCTAACCCCAGCGCACGAGGTCTCGCGCCAGAGCCTTGTGCCGTGCCCAGTGCCGACCCAAGCCGGGTCTGTTGAGCCCAGTATGGCTCGGTGCGTGGCCAGTAGCACGCTCGAGTGCCCAGCGAACTCAGGGACGCCCGGCAGTGCCCATGTGGCCTTTGTCCGCGCCTAACCCGCGTCCAGCCGCCCCTGTCCGTGCCTAGCCACACGACAGGGCCTCAGTCGAGTCTCGACCATGCCCATCGTGTACCTAAGAGGCACCAGCCGTGCCAGGGCCTTGCCAGCACCATCAGGCCGTGCCCGTGCACACCCAGCGCTCACCACCCAGTTCAGCCGAGCCGGCGGTCTGGCCAGTCAGCAAACCGGCCGGTTCGACCGGCAGTTCGAGTCTGTTTTGATTCGTGACTTCCGGTCCAAGTCTTCTTTTGGAATTTTAGTATTTTTTCGAGCCGAGCCAGTCCAGTCTTAGCATATAATAATCCGAGCATATTAGCATATAAATAAATATTATGAACATTATACTTAGCATTATTTTGCTTAAATGTTTATGTAGCCTAAGAAGAGTCGAGCCTCCGACCGCTACTCCAGTTTCAACACTTGCATCAGTTCAGTTATCAGGTGGGCGTCATGTACTGGATTCCACATTATATATAATATATGTACCATGGTAGAGGTATGTTCGAGACAGTTAGTTCTCCCAGGTGATTGGCCTACCTAAGGGCCTTTCGAGTTTTACCTGGTACCGGTGGAGGCCGAGGGCCTTAATATCCCATCGGGGTGTGCACACGAGCGGCCGAGGCCGAGGGTCTTTTGACCACAGTAAAGAAAAAAAAGAAAAGTTTACAGTTCAGCTCTTATATATTTATGTTCATGACACGTTATTATACATGATGTTTTATTCAGTACTGGTCTTTGCAGAGAATAGTGGTTTGCTCACACCCCCATTGTGTTTTTCAAGAGACGAAGTCGAGCGTGCCGGGTGAGCTATGCTGGCGAAGCGTGGTCATGACAGCGAGGACATTTTTACGCACATTTTATGTCCTTATTTTTTTAATCATGTATTCATTCAGATATGTATGCATGTATGTTGTATTTCGGTTATGCTTCCGCTAGCAGACTTTAGACTGTGCGAGACAGTTCAGACATGGCATGTATGATTACATATCCACAGCGGATAGTTTGGTTGCATGTTTTATTATGTCTTTGAGCAAGTTAAGTAAAGTTTTTATCTGTGTAATCTCGCAACAAGTTAGTGTTTTCGAAAACCAAGCTCGCACCATCTTTCGAAAACAAAAGCGAAAATTTTACTCTGATTTCTCAAAGCTAGTAAGGTGGGGTGCCACATAATCCAACATATAAAAATAATCCAACTTATTCATAAGTCTCAACATCATCCAAAAAGTTTAACAATAAATATTCCAATTCAAATGGAAGCATAAATAATTCACTACGAAAGCAAGCAGTTCATCATAATTGAAAACAAGCGAAAGCAAAAGACACATCCATTAAATGACCACCATCTCGCTCGTCTTTACGCCACCGCCTCCAGCTCATCTCAACCTAAAGAAAGGAAAAGAAGACAACAACAGAAAAATAATGGGGGTGAGCATCACCAACAAGCTCACCCTTATCGCACAGTTATCTCGTATAAAGAATTTAAAAACATCATAATCGGAGTATACAGTATGCATAGAATCCAAAGTCTAACCCCCTACCCGGCCCTATCGCAAACCTTCTATATACATACAACAATCTTTCGGATACAACGGCAAGGAAGTAACTAGAAATTTTTCCCCACCCCGAACTACTCACGGATCATGGGATCTTTTCCAGGAGACAGTGGAACTGTTCCCCCCCACACGGATCAGGGCGTCTCCTCCCGGATACAATGGGCAGGTGAACTCTCACTGTTTATGCATTCGTCAAAGGCACTACCAATAGGATACTTAGACTAGGGTTCTCATGCATACAACATTTTTCAAACGAAGCATTTATACGAAATATTAAGTGCGATAAATATGGAATACATAATAAATGTACCCACTTGTTTGCAGCGACAGTTCAAAATCACGAATCTCGAAAGCAGGGTGAGGTCAACACCTCTAGACACCTACATTAAGTCCAGATACTAAACTCAACGCTTTATCTAGACCTAAATAGAAAATCACAAATTTGACTTAGTCGAACTTGATTCGACTAAGTTGTTCGTGAAGTCCTGTGGATATTTGAACTCTAGGACTTAGACTCGATCAAACCACTTATTGGAGTTCACACAATTTCAATAAAAGACAATAAAAAACAAGCCACAAGGAAACACATAACAAATTGGTCGCCAACACTTAACCAAATTATTATTTGAAAACAATTGCCAAGATTTACACATGTTTTAGAAGGTCCAGCAAACCAACGAGTTAAGTTCTGAAAATTTAACACTAAATTCACCTCCCAGTACTTAGAAAAACCACCAAGTTTCAGCCCCAATTCAAAGTACACGATTTTTAAAATTCAAGCAAATTATTAGCAAAAACGAACATCAAATCACAACCAGACCTAATGAACGAATTACGACATGAAATTTTAACACCATATACTTCAGCTTGTGAATATCATCATGCAAAATTCCAGCCATTAACATTAAATACACGAATTCTAAAAATTCAACCAAGTTTCTACAGATTTTCAATTTTCATAAAAACTAAACCTAAATGAATTCAAATAATTCCCTTTACATACAGAAATACATCTCAAAAACTGCCCAAGAACCAATTGCAGCAATTTACCACATCGGGTCAATTTATCATAATTAACATACAACTCTGCAGAAATCATAAAATAATTTTTAACCTTAGCAACTGATGTCCAACATTTCTGAAACTTTTACACCACATATAAACATTCCATAACACAACATACTCGAATTTCATCAGGTTTGGATCACAACTCAATTTATTATGCATTTAACAAGAATCTGCCGAGAAATCAATTTAATTATTTAAAATAGCTACATGCCGAGAAAAACTATGAAATTTTTACATGAGCCTTGTTTTTATCATAGGACACAACCCTTAAAATTGCAAAGCAATCGGAACAACACACAATGTTGGGTGAATTTTACAATCAAAACAACTATTTTAAATTTTAATAATTCATATCTTTAAATTTACAAATCCAAACGACACAAGGTCAAAGCCATTGTGTTCATAACGATCCTAAGTCCCTAAATCCACAGCAACTTAACACTTTTATCGAGGTCTCGTTCGATTTTTCAAAATCGATTAGATCGACTACATTAAATCATAAGCATATATAATTTATAGGCACGATTAACACATCATATAAACACGTAATTAAAGCAAGAAGGATCGAGGCTTGATACCGTTCTCGGGAAGCACGAGAATGGTTTAAACGGAAGAGGACGACGCGACGAGGCTCGACGACTTTGCGCGGCTCGCCGGACGAGGAGCAGTGGCGGTGCTTCTCCGCTGCTGGGTTGCTGCGATGGACGAGAGCGACTCGTCGGGGCTCCTTCCGATTCGTAGTGGTGCGAGGAGGAAGGACCTATGCTTGATGGTTGCCCGCGGAGGAGGAGAGGCTCACCAGAATTCGCGAACAGGGGTCACCGAGATGCTACTGCGCAAGGCGGAGGAGGGCAGCAGGTGGTCATCGAAAGTCGGGGCTGAGGTGCTGCTCGCGGAGGGGCTGCGAGGATCGCTTGCCGGAAGTTGCAAGCGCTGGGGTTGTCGCTCTTCGTGGAGGTGGATTGTCGAGGGCCTGCTGGTTGCGGCGGAGGAGGGTTTCGCCAGAAAAGAGGAGGTCGCAGCGGTGTTGTGAGTGGCGGAGGAGGGTTGAAGGCGGCGGTCCTTCGCTGCGCTTGGGAGATTGCGACAGAGAAACGGGGAAGAGGGCTTGAGGGCGGCGATAGAGCTTTCTTGCGTGAGAGAGGAAAAGAGATCGATGGCGACGGGAGATTGTAAGAGAAAAGCGAGATGTTGTTGTGGCTTTGCGAGAGAAAGAGACAAGAGGTTGCGGCTGCGGCTCGAGATTCAGATGAGAGAAGGAGAATAAATACAAAATATATATATATATACATATAGCTACTAGGTTGACTTTCTTGTTCCACAAGAATAAATAAAAAAAACGCACACACACGGATAAAAAAAGGAGAAAACCGGGTCTTTGGGAGGGTGTGCGAGTTTGGCTTGCAGGCCGGTTCGGTTGGGCTGGGGCACGGGTTCGGTTCGACCGGGCTGGTGCTTTTGCCAAAAATAATTCGGCTCTCGGGCTCGATTTAGTCGCACGATTAAATAATCAAACTTCGGGAAATATTTATACACACATTATTTTAAAATAATAGTATTAATAATAATAAAATAAATTACGCATTTAGGCAACTAATTACAATTAGGCAAATAATATTATTTAGACATTCAATAATAATAACAATAATAATAGTCATCCATAATCATCCCCACTCTACCAAGTCACACCGCACTAGCCACGGTTACCCCGCCGGACTTTGACGAGTACCTCTCCCGGACTCTCCCTGATGGATTCGTCATTCCAGTAGGTCACCGGTACCTCATCAAATGTGAGGTTCTGCCCACATGCAGCTCGTCAAAGTTCATCACGTGCCCAGAGTCACGCACATGTCCCCTCTCCACGAGGCACTGAACAGGTCGTGCACTCTCGCAAGCTGCGGTGATGGGGTCAACCGTTAGGCTAAGTCGCCGACTCGGTCGAGTATCCTAAAAAGGACCAACAATGCGGCTGTTACTTCCTCTCTTCCCATAATTCAAGGCGTACAACACCTCTTTTCGTACTCAGAACCTCGTCTGGTACCATCGAGATCGTCGTTCATTAGCCATCGCTATAAGCGTACTTC
This sequence comes from Striga asiatica, assembly GCA_008636005.1. NCBI lineage: Eukaryota > Viridiplantae > Streptophyta > Magnoliopsida > Lamiales > Orobanchaceae > Striga > Striga asiatica. The sequence goes on from BKCP01006404.1 coordinate 2,268,771, forward strand.
TCATGGTAGGAAATTTCACACAACATATCTAACGAGCACACCAGACTCCAACCAGTCTTTCAAATAGGAATACTCGATAATCCCACAATAATTATCTAAAAGGACATAGCCAGTCCGAGGTTAAATGCACTGTCACCCAAGAGATGTCACACACACTGGCGCTGCATAAGCAGAGCGCTGGGACGTGTGCGTACACCTGTTCGGAGACCAGCTGCAAGGTCAAGGTTCGGCTGCACACACTGGCTTGGGGAGTTCCTACGTTCGATGATGGTGGCTGCAGCTCTCGTGCGAGTCAAAGATCGGCCCTGCAGTGCCTCACGTCTCTCAGCACGGGCTCGTGTGCCCGACCACCACTTCGCGTGGCTACACCCAGTCAGTGTCGGCATTCGGTTCGAGGTACAGAAAAGAACTTCTCTAATTCAAGGTTCGCACTATCTGAGGTAACCCGAAAGGAAAGGTTTTCACAAAACCTTCAAAACGACAAACATTAGGGTTCAGCAAAGACATTTTCCCCCAGTATTAGGTATTAACAATCTCGAAAGGTTCAGGGATTTCAAATCATCACATCTTTCCCAAACCCTACAACTCCAAGCGGATATCAAAATTAAAGACACGGAGGAATTTCTTAAAGAAAACGAATATCTGCATTCTCAGTTAAGAAATAATCCCAACTCAGTGGTCATTGCCAGACAATGAAAAATGATCAGCTCGTATGACTCTTCCGACTGACAGTGTCGGCCGTCACATCAGCTCTTTCGCCGGTAGTTAATTGTGCCGGCAGTCCTAAACAAGCTCAAATTTCTACGGTGCTAAGATTTTCACGTTTCTGGATCACATCACAAAGCCTCCTTGGTTGGTTCGTCTCGATCGCGTCTCGAACATAGGTCATCAACGATAAAAACACGACAGACCGATCCGGGTATGAATGGAGTACCAGACCGAATGGCATCATCAAAAATGGAAGGAACGATTTAAGACAAGCAGAAAAATGAAAGTGCTCGTCCTAATCAATATATCAGGTTGCAAGTCTTGAAGTGGAAACTCCAAACGAACCAAAAACAAGAGTCTTTAAAGGGTTGCAAAAAGTCAAAGAATTACAAAGGATCACTCTCGAAGCTCCAAAGGGAAAAGGAACGAGAGTTTCCAAAAATTTACGATAAACACAATTCAAAAACGAAGACGGCTCTGCACCTCACGATGTGCTTACATCAGGCTCGACTACCCTCCTTAAAAGATTCTCACGTACGCCTCTTTGGTTCAACGTTGAAATAGATCACGAAAGAAAATTAGTTGCCGTCTATTCTAAGGTATTAACAAGTTAACCTACGCATCGACTACGCACACATTTACAACAGATAGGGCCTCAAGACATTGAGAAGAGATACATGAATGGGTTGCCCCAGTGTCACATAATGCAAAAACAGGAATATTGGATATTGGAAGCATTCCGGACATAGTACCTGTGTGGTTGGCTGCCTCGTCGTAGGCGATAGTGTAGACACGGGCCTGGCCTCCTGTCGTGTAACGCCCCACTTTTATTTGCCGAAATTCAGAATAAATTTTTCAAAATTTATTTCAAAACATTGGAGGCGCTACTCATTTCCAAAAACAATTTCAACAATATCATAAATGCAACTCCAAAATGGGTTCAATAATCATAAATAAGTCAACACCCAAACCGGGTTCATAAATAGCATCAACTCCCAAAACAGGGTTCATCAAATCTATAAATACTAGGGAGTACACTCCCTATCAATAATCCGGTACCCAACATAAATCAGAAATGTATAAATAATACTAAGCAGTTTAAACAGCTGAAGTAATCAATAACATGACCACCACTCGCCTCCCTCTGTCGTGCCCGCAGTTACTAACCTGCATCCATGAAGAGTAGGTGGGGATAAGCACAATAGGAAAATCGAGGTTCTCACCGCTATGCAATAATTAATATTCAATTTCATAAAATAAAGCAGGTATGGTCGCAGTATGAACACAAATCAATTAATATCCCATCTCCTATCCCAGAGTCATCCCTCATGTGCACACCTATATCAATAGACCACTGCTGATACACGTATCAAATGCTCCTCGGGTCTTACAATCGGTGCCCAGTATCCACCTCGAAGCCCAGAACCTATCCTTCGGACTTACATCGAGGATCACCAGCCAAGGCTCACGCCCTGACTGCCATACATAAATGAAGGAGACTACCCATTGGGTACGTTCTATAGCTATGGGGATAACTGTTCGACGGCCAATATAGCTCACATCGAAGGCTACATTGTTCACACGCATACTTTGATCATACCACAACAATAATTATAAATTGAGGCATAGCAATTTCAAATAAAACCCACCTGGATATAGCAAGAGGTATAGCTAAACACAGAGTTGAAGGAATTATGGCACAAATTCAGCTCGAAGAACCTACAGAAATTTTTAATGACCGATCACTGACAGCCCAATACAAAACAACACACAAGGCACATATACTTAGCCGAAATCATATCGACTAAGTGACTCGTGGATTCCTGACTGAGTTAGGTACTATGGAGTGTCTACCAGACCTAGGCACAACTTAAATACCTCAGGTAATACACATAAATCATGCCTACATTAATAAAATCCAATCCTAACCTAAACAACAGATAACCGAGCATTAAGATTCCAAAATGAACTAAATTCAGAATTAGGAGTTAGGCTCAGACAATCAACCTGAAACTTTACCACATTATAAAGAATGCGAAGACACATAAACTCACCAAGTTTCAGCCCCAAATTCATCTGGGAGCATTTTTAAATAATTTAAGCAAAAACAGCGCCAAAATCGGCATTTAATGGTTCGCATAGCCACACTTCGAGTTTCAGTCTGAAGTGTTTACAAAACATAAACCATCACAAAATAACATGTTCCTCAAAGTTTCAGCTTAAAAGTCCAAGTGTACGATTTTTAATGAATTTTACAATTTTCTGCCCAGAAACTATTTTAAGCATTTGAACACCAAAATCTCAGAGATAAAATCAGGGGCTTGGAGCACACATTCCACATATTTAGGGGCACAATGTATCGAAAATTTAGTCAAAACAGACAACAACCCAATTTATGATGAATTTATTACTGTTCAGCAGCATACTCGGTTTAGAAAAATCATAACTCCCCACATACAACTCGAAACGACCTCAAACTAAAACCAATAAATCAAGGACAACTCCAAGTACCTATAACTCTAGGATTTCCACGAAATATACCACGTTAAGCTCCATTCGACAATAATTCAAAGTGACGACAATCACTTTGATATCCAATTTGCAATTAAATAATAAAACTCTCACACATACTTATCTAAGGCATGAATTTAAGTTCACGAAGCACGTTCAACACCCATTTCACATAATTGAACACATAAAATAATAAATAAAATTAAACAAGTCAGGTCGAGCCTTGTAACGTTCTTGGGATTCGTTCGAAAACAGAAACGAAGGGTCGAACGGGGCTGTCGGAATCGACGGAGCTCTCGATGGCGCTCGGCAGCAGGGCGTGACTCGCGGGTTCGCAGGAGAGGCCGAGCGGGTTGCTGCGATGGGGCTCCAGGCACGAACAACGAGGAGGATGACCGCTTGTTTGCTGGTCACAGTGAACTAAGACGACGGAAGGGATCGCTGGAAAAGCTTCGCGAGGTCGTCTGCGCGTGGAAGAGGTCAGCGGCGATCAGAAAAACGGGCCTGCTCGTGTTGGCAGAGGGTCGTGGCGGAGCTTCACGACGTCCGGTGGCTCGAGGCGAAGCAGGGCTGCAACACGTTGCCGGAGTTGCAGGTCCACGCGGAGGTTGGTGTGACTGGTCGCTGCGTCTGGTTTGTGCTCAGGGAACTCGCCGAAAGGGTTCACGCGAGAACGTTGATGGAAGAGGATCGTGGCTGATCGCCGGCATCTGGTTCTCAACAGGGTTCACGGTGATTGGAAAAACGGTAGGTGGCGGTCTGAGATGAAGGGTTCTCGACGGGGATGATGGCGACGGGAAAGCTTCAGAGGATGGGTGAAGGACGAAGGTGATGATGATGAGATGACGACGATGATGCGATGATGAGAGGGGACGATGATGGTCGATCAAATATTACGAGAGAAATCTCTCTTCTCTGCTCAACGCGCGATTGAGACGACGAAGAAAAGAGAAGGCTGCGGGATTTCTGATATTTCTCTTCTGAATTAGACGTGAGATAAAGGAGTAGGACCTAGGGTTTTTGTCTTGCAAAACAAGACACACACAACACACACACACACGTGGGTCGGGCGGACCGAGTTCGCGGGTCGGGGCTGGTTCCGGGGTGGTTTAATGAATCGATTCGACTCTCGGGCCCGGCTAAACGAAATATTAATTCGGTTTTTCTCGGGCTCGATAAAATTAAATCAGATCGGCTCGAAAATTTAATCGCACGATAAATAAATAAACAGATATAATATATATTTATAATACACATAATTAAATTTCAAAATAATAATAATATTAGAAAAAATACAAATACACATTTTAATTAATTAATAACATTTAGACAATTAGCAATTTAACACATAAATCATATTAGACAATTAATAATTTATAGCATTCAATAAATAATAATAACAACAAATAAATATAACTAATAATAATAACAATAAATAATTCTCAAAATTTTCATAATTCAACGGGGCATTACATGTCCTCTGCTGGTAAGGTGGTGGCTGTATGGGCTGCTGCTGCTACTGGTTCGGTCTCCGAGGTTCTGGGCAGGCACGGAAGTAATGACCCCTCTTCTGGCAGTTGTAGCAAGTCACGTCGGTAGCCCGACACATGTTGGCCTCGTGGACTCGCCCGCATGCTCCACAGGGCGGCGGTCCTGCTGGGAATTGACGGATAGGCTAAACATTTTATGCCACGAGCTGCTGCTGATGCTGGCGCTGGTCATGGTTAGGGCGCTTGCCCTTCTTATGGTTCTGGTGATCATTCTTCCTCTTGTTGGAACTAGAGGATGCGGGAACAGTAGCATAGGGGACAGGGTACTGATAAGGTGTCTGAGAACTGAGCGGCGGCTGATAAGAAAGCGGAGGAACGACAGGTGGTACAACCTGAACAGGCTAAGCAGCATGATAAAATGAAGGAACAAGAGCTGTTGGGATGAGAAGGCTCTCCACTCCCTGAGCCCGACTGACAGTGTCGGCATAAGACATCAGACCGTGACTCCCAACTAGCTCACGAACCTCGGATTCAGCCCATTCAGAAACTTACGGGCCTTCTTCTCATCGGTGTTCACAGTATCACCAGCAAAGAGGCACATCCTGGTGAAGGTGCGGATATACTCATCCACACTAGTGCTGCCCTGCTGCAGATGATAAAACTCGTGCTCCATCCGATCCCAGAAGCTCTGTGGAAGGAATTTGCCTTGGACCATTGCCTTCATCTGCTCCTAGGTGAGAGCGTTAAGATCGGCCTCTGGCCTCCGAGCCCAGTGGTCAATCCACCAGTCGGAAGCATCCGCCTTCATCTAGAAAGTAGCGAGAGAAACACGCTGTCTGTCCGGGAGAGGGAGCACAGTGAAAATCTTGTCTAGCTCCTTAATCCATTCCAGCACCGCGGTGGGGTTCTCAGTCCCCGAGAAGGTAGGTGCATGCATGTTCTGGAACTGGACTAAGAGCCTAGTAAAGTCCATCGCTGGAGAGGCCTGGTGATGATGAGGTGGCGGGGAAGGAGACAGAGATGGCTACCTGTTGCGGTTATTGCGGGTATTCATAGCTCCATTGAATAGGCCGATAAAATTTAGCACAATTTAAATAATAAGGGTAGTCTAGAGTTCGCCATGGAACACTAGAGTTCAAAATAAATAACCTTGCGGAGGATAGATTCCCTAAGCCCCAAATACAATAAGTCAACAATAAATCTCATAACATAAACCTCTACAGTTGGAACTTAACTCTATACCACTAGAGTTCATATCCGTATAAACGGAGGGTAAATTTCCTAAGCCCCAATAATAAAACATACAATAATCACAATTATAATATCACAAGAAATGTCTTAACCACTTATGAATACCTTGAGCTGGCACGGCGAGATGAAAGCGAGTGGTCGAATGGTCATTAAGCACATAAACAAAGAGATAGTCTACAGAAACGCAGACTAGCTCTGATACCAAACTGTAACGCCCCGTTTTATTGTAAAGAACTTGCCAAATTTATTTATAAAAATCTGAGTTAATTTTTTTTTAAAAAAAAATCCAATTTAAAATTTAAAACTCAAAGGGCGCTACTTAACTATCGACAACATCTAAACAATCACATTAAATAGATAAATCCTACTCATGCATAAGCCAACATTTATAAAAATAATCCAACATATAAAAATAATCCAACTTATTTAGAAGTCTCAACATCATCCAAAAAGTTTAACATAAATCCATGGTTTCAAGCGGAAGCATAAATATTCCAATTCAAACGGAAGCATAAATAATTCACAACGAAAGCAAGTAGTTGATCATAATTGAAAACAGGCGGAAGCAAAAGACACATCCATTAAATGACCACCATCTCGCTCGTCTTTACGCCACTGCCTCCAGCTCATCTCAACCTAAAGAAAGGAAGAGAAGACAACAACAAAAAAATAATGTGGGTGAGCATCACCAACAAGCTCACGCACAGTCATCTCATATAAAGAATTTAAAAACATCATAATCGCAGTATACAGTATGCATAGAATCCAAAGTCTAACCCCCTACCCGGCAATATCGCAAACCTCATATGTACATACAACAACCTTCCGGATACAACAGCAAGGAAGTAACTGGAAATTTTCTCCCACCCCGAACTACTCACAGATCATGGGAGTCCCACCCCGAACTACTCACAGATCAAGGGATCTTTTCCAGGAGACAGTGGAGCTGTTTTTCCCCCCGAACTACACACGGATCAGGGCGTCTCCTCCCGGATACAACGAGCAGGTGACCTCTCACTGTTTATGCATTCGTCAAAGGCACTACCAATAGGATACTTAGACTAGGGTTGTCATGCATACAACATTTTTCAAACGAAGCATTTATACGAAATATTAAGTGCGATAAATATGGAATACATCACAAATGTACCCACCTGTTTGTAGCGACACTTCAAAATCACGAATATCAAAAGTAGGGTGAGGTCAACACCTCTAGACACCTACATTAAGTCCAGATACTAAAGTCAACGCTTTATCTAGACCTAAATAGAAAATCACAAATTTGACTTAGTCAAACTTGATTCGACTAAGTTGTTCGTGAAGTCCTGTGGATATTGGAACTCTAGGACTTAGACTCGATCAAACCACTTATTGGAGTTCACACAATTTCAAATAAAAGACAATAAAGAACAAGCCACAAGGAAACACAGAACAAATTGGTCACCAACACTTAACCAAATTATTATTTGAAAACAATTGACATGATTTACATATGTTTTAGATGGTCCAGCAAACCAACGAGTTAAGTTCTGAAAATTGAACATAAAATTTACCTCCCAGTACTTAGAAAAACCACCAAGTTTCAGCCCCAAATTCAAAGTACACGATTTTTAAAAATTCAAGCAAGTTATCTGTCACACCCCGCCTGACTACTAGCTTTGAAAAATCAGAGTAAAATTTTCGTTTTTATTTTCGAAAGAACGTGCGAGCTGGGTTTTCGAAAATACTGACTTATTGCGGGATGTGGCAGATAAAAACGTAAACTGAACTTGGGCTTGCCCACAGACATAATAAAAACATGCAACCAGACTGTCCGCTCGCGGATTATGGAATTATACATGCATAGTCTGTACTGTCTCGCACTGTCTAGAAAAACTCGCTGGCGGAAGCATCCGAAATACGAATACATAACATGCGTACATAAACTGAATAAAATACACATGATCATAAATCTAGGACATAAAAATGCTGGTAAAATATGTCCGACTCTCATGACCACGCTGCGCCACATCTGTGCTCATCCGACACGCTCGACTCCGTCTCCTGAAAAACACAATGGGGGCGTGAGCAAACCACTATGCTCCGCAAAGACCAGTACTGAACAAAACATCATCTATAATAACGTATCATGAAACATCAATATATAAGAGCTGAAACTGTAAACTGATCTCTGATGTCTGTTCTGATCTGTGGTCAAAAGACCCTCGGCCGTAGCCGCTCGTGTGCACACGCCGATGGGGTAGAAAGGGCCTCGACCCTCCCAACGGTCATCAGGTGGGTATAAAGGCCTCGGCCACTGTAACGCCCCACTTTATTTTGAAATATTTATCGTATTTATTTAATAAAAATCACAATAATTTTTTTTTTTTTTTTCAAATCTCAATTAAATACAAACTTAGTGGACGCTACTTATTTTACCAAAAACTTTTATCCGAAAATGGCAACACTTCAGATAAGGACTGAATTCAAGAATGATAAATCATAAACGAAACTAGCATTTATTAAGTTCCAAACAATATAAGCAAAGTATCTCAACATGAGTTTCTTAAATGAGCGGAAGTAAATAAATAAGCAATAAATAAAAGTATGACCACCACCCGTCTTGACTCGTCACCCGCCAACTGCTTAACCTGCATCAGTTACGAACATGTGGGAGTGAGTACAGTTAACTATCGTACTCACGCTATACATATGAATAACTCAGAATATGTTAATATGGTATGGTCACAGCATGAACATAAACAATAATAAATAATGTCTCATCTCTAGTCATGTCTATGACCCTTGCCATCGCTATGGCTCACTCATGTGCACATCTACGCTTAGCCGTACCATATCTATAATACGGGAGTGCGTGCCACGTAAGGACACGGCCTTATCTAAGGACTTAAGGAGATTTACCTCGTAAGGGTAACCGTATCTACGGGGACAACCGTACCGATGGCTATCGATAGGCTACATGTTCACATGCATACATAGATCACACCGACTTAACACATTCAATAAAACTAAGCACATATGCACAGTAAATTTTTGAATAATAACCCACCTGGATTTTCGGGTTGAAAACTGGACAAGCAATGGGTGTAGGTCGAGGCTCGACTTCTCAAGTACCTACATTGGTTGGGACTTGTCTTAGAACCTTACAAAGGCTTATCTTATTCTTGCCAGTCTTATACACATATTTAAACTTTGAAAATTAGCTCGCTTGGCTTCGCCTTGCTTGCCTTATTTGAAAACATTTTATGTTTAAGTCTTTTCGGTTGTTGGATACCTTGGCTTGCTTAACTAAAAACATTTAAGGATCACACTTACTACAAGGATCAAGAAATAAGTCACTTAGGTCATATAATCGTGCGTCTCGACAGAGTGCCAATTCCGGAATCAACTAATGATTTTATGAATTACGATATGCGCAGCGATTTTTAAATGAATGCATCTAACGGCACATAACTCGAAATAATGTGACACCAATGGCATATGATTCCTAAGGCATATATCTACAACTTTCGTGAAAAACTTAAAATCAGACGAGGTCATTATCCACATGATAAAACAGCAAACATTCGAAAAAAGTGTGCAGTAAAAAAAATGTTCAAACAGGGTGGCAGTATTTTGAGTATTATTCGAGCTACAGTTATGATAAAAATATGAATTAGGTACCTTTAGAAAGACAATCAATAAAGCAACATTTTTCATGAAGGCAACTTTAGCAAATTCCGTCATCGGCATATAGATAAATCAATCACAACACAAAACAATGCTGCAGTCCGAAGATGAATGTGTACAACATACAGCCCTTCAGAAAAATGATAATAACTCAAGTTATAGAACTCCAAACCAGTCAAACTCAAAACCTACCAAACACTACGAAAAGAAAGCTACAAATTTCGTGCAGAGAATTTTTACATTTAAACACGTTAAAGGCATCAACACACAGAATACATTCTATGCATGTGCACAGCCACTGTTCAAAATCCTGGGCACAAACTCGATTTAGAAAAATCATATAAAATCAACCGAAATCCCAAATTGCTTGAATCCAACTCCTAATGAAAGTTTATAACAAGTACTTCGTGTTTCATAAAGAATACATTCTCATGCAGGCACATTATGAACACCAAAAATGGCTTAGAATTAAATTCATAATTTCAGCTCGAGTTCATAAAAACTGCTTGCATTCTTAACTTCGAAAAATCATATAAAATTCATTTTAACTCAAAATCAAGAAATTCCAAAACTCACGGAAAATTTATTCAGAGCACTACAAAACTCATGACAGTCACTTGTTCAAGAAACAGCTTCTTGGTCGATAAAAATTGAGTGCAAACTGAGGCGCGAAAATAGGTTTTCATGCCTTTTACGACTCGAAACATTTGAATAACAACATAGCCTCGAGATTACATATTATCACGTTAAGCAAGCCTCGATATCGTTACTTTAAGACTTAAACATTAATATATCAGAATACGTTGTCCGAGGTCCAACTCGGTCTTATTAACACGATAGGAAAATAAAATTTTACGATTTCACTTGATTATTACGCGTTTTGATTTGATAGTATATAACAATTCTAAATAATACTCAACATTAATATAAACGAGACGAGGATCGACTAGGTACCGTTCTCGGGAATTCAAAAAACAGAACAAAAGAAAGAGACGAGACGAACTCGCGGGCTACGGCAACGGTTCGACGATCTCACGCGGCTCGCCGAGGGAGGAGGAGGGCTCTGTGTGGGCTGCGAACGAAATAGCCGAGAGGAGTGATACTTTGGGAAGCGACTGTTTGGAGAAGAAGTGAGGGAAATGCGAGTGTAATATTGCTTGATCCAAAAGCTGCTACCAAGACTCAAATCTCTTACTAATGCGTGGTGAAAGGAAACAATTGGGGAAGGATTTGATGGGAGGAAAATCAATTGATGAGTGGAGAGTAATATTTTTCTTTTTGGTCTCCATGAGAGAATGATGGGAATTCTCATTAAATAAAGAAAAAGAAATCAAGGATATGTTGCTTAGTACGATAATAATTAACATAATTGGTGTCCAAATTAGAATTGGCCGCGTATGAAAAATGAGGGGAGCATAAAGGGTGGAATTTACCATACTTGCTCAATCGGTTTGAATTTTGATTCAATTAAAAAGGCTCCAAGGATATTGAGAATACACATGCATGAGAACTGATTTGCATGTCCTATTTTTGAGCTCATAAAATGGGAATTAAGAATGGTGTAACCTCCCAAAATTAATGGTTATAATGGCACAAATGATGGATCATTAGACCAGTCAAAATAGGTTCAAAATGCTAAGGTATTTGAATTTGAATTCACAAAAAGAGTTTCGGGAATTCACAAATAGAAGTGCGGGTCGCTGGTTCGAGCGGTTCCAAGAATTCGGGCCAGTCTCTCGGGCTCGACTTAGCCAATAATGTTAATTCGGTTCAGCTCGACAATTTAAAATACAATCGGATATTATTTATAAATATAATATACACATCATTAATGAGGACAAGGAAGCGCTTGAAGGGGACGGGAATGATGCGGATGTGGCTAGGCAGCTGAAGAACGCATCGAGCCGAGCCTATCACGCGCGCAAGAGGTTAGCACGACAGGCGGGTGAGACGCAGGCCATAGCATGCGAGGCGAGCGAGGACAGCGACCAGGGTCTGATGGGTGATAGCGCGCGACTAGCGTGAAGGGAAAAAGTGGCCGCGAGCCTTAAGGCAAATGGCGCGGACAAGGGCGATGCGACGGACGCGCACGATAACACCTCGGGTGGTTGGGACGCGCGCGAGAAGACCGTTGGACGCGAGGACTCGAGCGGAACGCGCAACGGAGGAGCACGCGCTAGCACGGGCGGCGCGACCTTAGTCCTCGAGGACTAAGGCAAGGCGCGCGGGTCCTTAAGGCGGCAAGTTGGGATGTTTGGCTTGGAGTGCAAGTCAAGACTTCCCAAGATCCCTTAGATATTTGGTTTCCTTATTCTATTATGATTTCTAGATTGTTTAGGACTTTAATATTTTATTGCTTTAATTAGTGATTTTGTTCCTTAGGACTTTATTTATTTCCAAGCATTAGGAGTTCTTCTTAGATTAGGAATAGACTTAGTTTGGCACCTATAAATAGGCCCTTTTGTCATTTGAAATATTCATTCAGAAATTAATAGAAAAACCGAACTTTTGTTCAAACACTTTGCCTTAGATCTCTTTTCGATTTCTTTTGCAATTTTATCGTTTCAAGGGGTGCGGTTGTGCAAACCTCGAGACATTTATCGGCGATTCAAGGCACTGGTTTGTGGCTTATCGGCAATCGGGACACGCGATCTTCATCACGCTGCTGGCACGCTGTCGCGGGCACGGGGCTGCGGGTGCCATGCGCACGCTGGCGCGGGCACGGACTGGCGCTGGGCCGGGCACTGTCGCGCTATGTGCGCGGCCAGTGACCAAGGCCGGCCCTTACCGGACCTCCGGCGACTTTTCCGGTGACATGCATGGCATAAGATCTCAACATGATAAAATAGGCATAAAAATGCTATGAAACACTAGTGGACCCCGGGTCCACGTGCATGTTACCCGGTAAGGCCTAAATGGCATGACCGAGTAGGTTAACTCCCGAACCAACATTCATAACTTGAAAAACTACTCAGGGCCGAATGTTATACATCAAAAATGATGACAATGTATGCTAGCACTTATGCCATATCTTGCATGCATGATAATTGACCTCGGTGGCTCATTTTAACATAACTTCGAGTATGATTTAACTAAGGCAATGAACTCATTTTATTCTCAAATTTTAACAGCATCAATGGTATGATATTTGAGGGTGTTTAAACAAGAAATCTCGACTTAGGCATGCTTCCTACTCAAATTTCATTTTTAAGGTCATTTAATTTAAAAATTCATAACTCACAAAGAAATGCATGCATGGCTCGGTTTTTCTTCATGAAAAATCTTAAAACATCATAAAATAATTAATGAAGTCATAAGGCCCGGACTTACCTCGGCTAAAAATGAAAAAACGAGCACTAGGGCTCTCTAGGGCTTTGCTCACGGCTATTGAGCTCAATGCCGACTAGGAGCTGACTTTGGCCGAGCTTGGTGCTTCCACAAGACTTAGAAAAATCTAAGTAACACTTAGATATGGCTAATCCTTGAGAGAAGTTGGCTGCAAGTGGCTGAGGTGCGGTGTTCCCCCTTCCTGGGCTCGCGCGCGCTCGCGGTGGTGCGGTTGGCCTTCCTTGGCCTATCTCACTTTCCTATCCAATTATGCCGAGGTATACAAGTCTTAGAATGTTAAGGGATGCAAGACCTATCACCAACTGAGATGGGAGGGCTTAAATAGGCTGATGGGGCGGAATTCACTAGGTGATAGTGGGGGACATGGTCTTTTCAAGGTGCACGGGTGGAGGTGGCCTTGGGACATGAGTGCTGCATGCCTTGCACGGTTTTTGGGACACTTTAATAGTATTATAATGGGTCACAAGGGGTCTAGACAGAATGGAGCATGCATGGGGGACAAACTCTTACAAGGGTGAATAAAATATTCAAAGACCCATGCTCCACTTTGCAAGCTTAATGGAGTTGACTTAGCTTAATCTTTCTTAGGGCAATCTTACCCCAAACTAATCCTCATTAAGTCCCTAATGATCGCATGCTTTGGGTCTTGAGAGTATTGGGCTGAAAACATATAAAATGGGCTTATGAAGTTGGGCTGGCAGGGCTGTCGCTGGGCCTGCTGGGCGCGGCACTGGGCCCTGGGCGCGAGGGCGCGGCTGGGCTGCGCGGGGAGATGGGCTGCGCGGGTGAGTGGACTTGGGCTAAGTACAATGGGTTAGAAATGGCTTCCCAACACTTAGAAAAATATGGGATATGATGCTAAGGACTTGGTAAGGTCTTGGGGCTCGGTTGGGTGCTCGGGACTCGGGCACGAGGCTCGACTAGGGCTCTGTTGATATCAAATCCAGTAACAGATATTGAAGATGGAAATTAATTGTATTACGGAAGAAGTAAATTCGTGAGAAAGTACTTACTGCAAGTCGGTATGTATTGGAACAAATTACCGACTTCTGGAGAATTACCGACTTTTAAAAGATCCAACTTCCAAAAGTTCTTCAAAAGGACCGAAACCGACATCTGAAGCCAATACAAGTAAACCGACTTCAGGTCAACCGACTATTGCAAAGATTGGATATTCCAACAAAAAGTAATCATTAGAAGCATCTGATTGGACCAACGAAACAAAAAAGCAATCATTGATGTTTCCCGCCGCTTTAAGCGAAGCAGCTCAACATTAAATGCATCCTTATCCATTTTGAGAAAGAAGACAAAAGCCACCGTACTATAAATAGCAGAATTTATGATAGTACGAGGATCTTTTTCGAACACATTGTACACGAACATAAGATGATCTCGGTTTTCAGCCTAAAACCGACTTCTGTACTCTTGTGAACATAATCAATAAAATCAAATTAAACATTTATCCTCAATTTCTGAACATCAACTGTGTTTAATTTGAAGTTGTTAATTCAAGAAAACAACAGTTTGGCGCTAGAGAAAGGGCCCCTTCGTTTTGATTGTTTGTCTTGTAATAACACACGAAAAGGATGTCGAATTCTGGACGAAATGAACGTAATCCAGATGCTGGGATCAATCGTCATCCAACTCATACAACTGGAACTTCTGCCGTGCCATCTGCGTCAATTGATTATTCAGCTTTATTTCAAAATCCAGAGTTCTTGAAAAATTTAACTGATTTTATGGCACGAACAAGAATAGAATCAACCACGGCGGTTAATCCTCAAACTCATTCAACCCCAGTTCCACGAAGAAATAATATCCCTGCAACATCACATGCAACTTCTCATCCACGTACACATGAATCACAACATGATGTTACAACTCAAAATCGTGGGGTAGTTCCAGTACAAACTCGAGTCCCAGAACCAGCGCGATCAGAAGCAACTGCAGAAAGCCATTCTGGACATTGACCACGACAGCCTACTCCGTCGTTACCAGAAATATCACGACATGATCAACCTTCTGATTTACGACATACTCTTGAACAAAACCATGCTCGTCGTGGGCAGAATGAGTTGCGTCGTTTAATTGAAAGGAATCGCCAAAGACGCGAATCAGAAGAGTTAGAGATGTTGAGAAAGAGAATTGCTGAGCTGGAGACTTATCAAGATGAACATGGAGAACCACCACGACGAACTCCAATGATAGAAGAGACGTATCAAGAGGTTGGAACTCCTTTAGCCCCTCATTTAACTAGAGAGCCTATCCCGACTAAAGTGAAAGTTCCGCAAATCGGCTTATATGATGGAACTTCCGATCCTGATGCTCATCTTGGTCAGTACACATCTTGGATGGATCTTCATGGAGCGAATGAAGCACTCAGATGTCGGATGTTTTCCTTAACTCTGGGACCATGAGCTCAAAAATGGTATCATTCTCTATCTCGGTATTCAATCTCCACATGGCAGCAGTTGAGGACGGTTTTTCGCTCTCATTTTATCGGGGCCCGAGTATCTTTAATTCCCAAAGAGTCAATTGCAAATATTGTACAAAAAGATGATGAAAGTGTGAAAGATTATATCACTCGGTTTAACGAACGCATACAAAATATGGAGCAATGCCATCCTGAAACGCTATTGGTCACAGCCATAGCCGGATTGAAGCCAAACTCATTGTTCCGATGGAGTATATGTCAAAATAAACCGACTTCATTTCAAGATTTTCTAGCTCGAGCTCAACAGCATATTTTAGCTGAAGAATCAATGTCGGTTCCTAATATCGACTTTTCCTCGTTAAAGTCGGAAGTCGGGCAAGAGTCGAAAAAGAAGAAAAGCAAATTCTTTAAACCAAATAAGTCTCGATTTGGGAATCCAAAGATCCCTGAAGTGCAAGAAGCCAGAACTAAATATCTTAATGAAGTCAAATCTAGTTACCAGACAGTATTCTCGGCAGGAGCAGCAACTATATTTGAAGAATTAAAAGGGAAAGGGATCCTTCCTGACCCACGACCTGTTAGAACTCCTGAAGAAAAACTTGATAAAACGAGATATTGTTTATACCATAAGTCGGCAGGTCATAATACTGATGAATGCCTCGGTTTACTTTCTGCCTTGTTGCGACTTATTGGACATCCTCAAGTCCAAAGATTTGCCAAGAACGTTGATTACAAACGAAAAGGAAGAATGCCTGATTTGGCAGACGATGAAGACGATGAAGAACGTCCAATTAATCCAAAACGGGTGAGATCAAGTGAGAAAGAAATATACATGATGAATCAAAGAGAAAGAGATTCGACTGAAATGATGTGTCGAGGAGGATATTATAATCCTGACAATTCACACCATGTACCCCGGGTCAATAACAGCAGCAATGCAACGTCTGAATCACGGAGGCAAATGAAAGCGTATGCTCGAAAAGCTTTTAACTCGGGCAAAACTGTTTTGACGACCGACCTCCGAGATAAAATTAATGCTCGAAACAATTGTCCAATAACATTTAATGTTGACGATGCTGGTTACTTTGCTCACCCTCATGCTGATCCCTTGATAATTACGGCGCCCATCTGTGGAATACCGATACATCGTATGTTAGTGGACACCGGAGCATATTCAAGTATCATGATGTTACGTACATTTGAACAAATGGGAATCGATCCATCCGAGTTGAAACCCTGTAAGGATCAAGTACAAGGTTTTAATGGAACAATAACATCAACCCTTGGTGAAATTACTATGCCAATTCGGTTCGGAATTCCTGGACAAGCTTCCAAAGTCGTTATGGAGACATTCAAGGTGATGGATCTAAAAAATCAATATAATGCCATCATTGGACGGACTGCTTTATACAAGCTTCGTGCAGCTGTATCAATATTTCATTATGCTCTGAAATTTCCTACCAATAATGGGGAAGGAACTCATTACGGAGATCAATATGAAGCTCGCGGAATGGTTTGGGTCAAACCTTGGCATGAACCCTGTATGCCCGTGTATATGATGGAGAATATTGAAGAAAGTCAAATAACGAGATGGAACTTGATCCAGCGAAATCAAATAACGATCTGATTTGTGATCGTGGGAGACGCCCTGGAAAAGAACCAATTAAAGAAGAAGATGCACTTGATCCTCGAATTCAATTTAAGGAGAAAAGCAAACTTGAACGAGCTGAACCATCAGAAGAGGTTGAGGTAATATTCATCGATGATCCAGTTTGTCACAAGTCGGTGCAAAATGGGGCCAATCTTCAAGAACCAATACGAACTCGGCTCATTCAGTTCCTTAAAGCCAATTCCGATGTATTTGCTTGGAAACACGAAGATATGAAAGGAATTGATCCAAAGGTCGCTTCTCATCGACTTAATTTGGATCCAACAATTAAACCGGTGGTCCAAAAACGACGAAAACTCGGTCCTGATCGACAGAAAGCTCTGGAAGAAGAAGTTCAAAAATTAGTTGATAACAAGTTCATTCAAGAGACGAAATACCCGACTTGGGTGTCAAATCCTGTTCTAGTAAAAAAGAGTTCCGGTGCATGGCGACTTTGCATTGACTTTACCGACTTAAATAAAGCTTGTCCCAAAGACAGTTACCCTTTACCACATATCGACTACATGGTGGATACCACAGCTGGACATGAATTGATGAGTTTTATGGACGCATATTCGGGTTATAACCAAATTCCTATGGACCCTGAAGAGGCAGAACATACATCTTTCTATTCAGCCCGAGGATTATATTGTTATACTATGATGCCGTTCGGTCTTAAAAACGCTGGGGCCACATATCAAAGGCTGGTTAATAAAATGTTTGCCAAATTCATCGGACATACCATGGAAGTTTACGTGGATGACATGTTAGTCAAGTCGGCTCATGCAGCCGATCATATTGATCATTTACAGGAAATGTTCAACGTCCTAAGAGAATATTCTATGGTGCTTAATCCAAAGAAATGTACTTTCGGAGTCGGTTCTGGAAAATTCTTGGGATATATCGTCACTCAACGGGGTATCGAAGCAAATCCAGTGAAAATAAAAGCAATTATGAATCTCTCACCTCCCACATCGGTAAAAGGAGTTCAAGCCCTTACCGGCCGACTTGCTGCCTTAAATCGGTTTTTATCGAAGTCAACAGACCGATGCAAACCCTTTTTTGAGTCAATAAAGAAAGGAAAATGCTTTGAATGGACTGAGGAATGTCAACAAGCTCTGGAACAAATAAAGGAAATACTCCTTCAAATTCCAACTTTACAAAAACCGATTCCCGAAGAAATGTTATATTTATATTTGGGAGTAAGTGATTCTGCAATTAGTGCTGTTCTTATTCGTGAAGAAGGACGTCAACAATATCCAATCTACTACATCAGTAAGGCCTTACATGAAGCCGAATTACGATACCCAGTGATGGAGAAGTTAGCATATGCCCTCGTTACCGCTGCTCGAAAGTTACGTCCTTATTTCCAAGAACATTCAATAACGGTACTTACTTCTTATCCCTTGAAGTCGATTTTACACCGACCTGATACATCGGGAAGACTAATCAAATGGGCCATAGAACTCGGTCAATATGATATTCATTACAAGCCGAGAACTGCAATAAAGGCTCAAGCTTTATCTGATTTTGTTGCCGAGTTTACTCCTGCAATCGAGACAATCAATAAAGATCAATCATGGACGTTGTATGTTGATGGCTCCTTAACTCAACATCGAGCTGGAGGAGGAATCATTCTTATTGATCCTCAGAACAAGATGTTTTGTCATTCTGTCAAGTTCCTCTTTCCAGCAACAAATAACGAAGCCGAATACGAGGCCTTCTTATCTGGATTAAATCTTGCAGACTCCATGAACGTAAAGAAGTTAAAAGTATTCTCTGATTCACAATTGTTGGTAAATCAAGTCCATGGAGATTTTGAAGTTAAAGAACCTCGGTTACTTCCATATTTGACGCTTGTAAAACAAAAGATGTCCCGATTTGATATTCAGTTGGAACATATTCCTCGTTCACAAAATGTTCCATCTGATGCTCTGTCCAAACTTGCATCAAGTACCGGATTGGAAGATGTCGAGTATGTCCAAGTCGGTCATCAAGAGATGCCTTCTATTTCAGTACCTGAAGTCTCACATACCGAGTTACAGAAATCACCGACTTGGATGACACCGATTATAACGTACTTGGAAACAGGAGCTTTACCTCAAAATCCAAAAGAAGCTCGAACTCTTCGCATACGAGCTGCTCGGTTCACATTGGATAATGGAATTCTTTATAAACGAGGATACTCTCTTCCCTTGCTAAAATGCATAACTGAGCCAGAGTCACGATATGTCCTTGAAGAAGTCCATGAAGGAATTTGTGGAAATCATCATGGAGCACGAACATTAGCGTACAAAATACTTCGACAAGGATATTATTGGCCGACTTTGAAAGCAGACGCAATGAATTGGGTACGTAAATGTGTGAAGTGTCAAATATTCTCCCCAAATGTAAATCAGAGCCCAGAATCTTTAAAATCGATCTATAGTCCGTGGCCATTTGCCAGATGGGGAATCGATATAATCGGTCCACTACCAACTGCAAAAGGAGGTGTTCGATTTGCTATAGTAGCAGTCGATTATTTTACCAAGTGGGCTGAAGCTGAACCATTAACTACGATAACCGAACAGAAAGTAGTGGACTTTGTTTGGAAATCGATCATATGCCGGTTCGGTATACCGAGTTCAATAATAACCGACAACGGTCGACAGTTCGAATGAAAACAACTTGAAGCTCTCTGTGAAGAATATCAGATTAAACACTTCTTTTCTTCGCCATATCATCCTCAATCTAATGGACAAGTCGAAGCAATCAATAAGATTATCAAAAATGGCTTGAAAGTTCGACTTGATGCAGCCAAAGGATCATGGCCTGAAGAATTACCACATGTGTTGTGGGCTTATAGAACAACAGTAAGCCACGCAACAGGAGAAACGCCATTCTCTTTAACTTATGGATCAGAAGCAGTCATTCCTGTTGAACTCGGATCCCCAACTTATCGAGTAACAAAGTTTCAAGATGGAACCAACTCGGAAAATTTGAAAACCAATCTGGATCTTTTGGACGAGACTCGTCTCATGGCAGAACTTAAAAATGCTGCCTACAAACAGAAAAGTGAAAAATATATCAACTCGAAGATGAAGCCTCGATCATTTCAAGTCGGTGACTTGGTACTCAAAAGAATTACGGGATCATATCCAGGGCCTTTAAAACCGAAGTGGGAAGGACCATTTAAGATCAGTCAAGTACTTCCAAAAGGTACTTACCGACTTGAAAAGCCAGATGGACTTATTCTTCCCTATCCATGGAATGTTGTTTATCTGAAGAAATATTTCCAGTGAATGTTCTCGATGTAACAATGACTCTGTACACATTTTGATGTATATAATAAATTTGTGTGCTAAAGAGTCTCTTGAAAAGAGTCGAGAAATTTTCACCGGCATACAATTAGTCTTTATTTAGCCAAGGTTAAAACTTGGACAAGACTAATACTTTTTCTTCAAAAGAACCGAGATACTTTAACTTGGTATACAGTTAGTCTTTATGTAGCCAAGCCTATAACTTGGACAAGACTAACACTTAAAATTTCTGAAAGATATTTCACATTTAAACCGAGCATTTTTAACTCGGTAAGTTATATCTTTCTCGACCAAACTAATAACCTTCGAATACCAAAGTACAATGACTTGGGAAGGTTATGGACAAAGTGAAATTAATATCGGATTGTCTTGAAATTCAAATCCTGAAGATTGGTTTGGAATAAGATAATATCCGAGTTTCCATCTCAAAAGATGGTGTCCACTTAAAAATTTAAAGTTTGGCCGACTTCTTAACACTTGAAATATTCAGCAAAAGTAAAATGCCATGCTGGGTATGAGTTGTGAATGAAAATACTTAAAACGAAATTTTCATTCATACTTAATAATATTATCCATTACAATAAAAGGATTGTGTCCCGACATACCGAGAACACAATATAAAAAAAAAATAAAAATAAATAAAAAGCAGATATAATTAAGTCGATTTCGCCGGCTCATCAACTGCCTTGGCCGCTTCAGCATCATCCTCCTTCGTAGCTGCTTCTTCTGCATCATTCTTGATGATTTGCTCGTACATAATGCGACTGATAATGTCGAAGACTCGATCTTCTTCAGCCTTCGCAGTCTCCTCAAGCTCAGAAGGAGTTACGGGGACATGCTTGTCCAAAATAGTATCTCCTTCCCCGACTTCAGCCACCTTGGTCACCACCGACTGATCATCCTTCTGTGACAACTCAGCGACCTTTCGTTCCAAAAATGCTATCACCGCTTTACGAAGTTGCTCGGGAGTCATCTTCTCAATTTCCTCCTCCAAACTCACTTCAGCCAAAGTCTTGACATAAACATTAGCAAGCTCCGACTTCTTCTCCTTCTCACCCTCGAGCACCATATTGACAAAAGCACGACGTAGACGCGCTTCCCTTTCTCGCTCCGATTCAGAAGTCTCTGAGTTCACTTCAGCCTTAATGGCAGCGAGAAGACCTTCACAGAAACTTTTTTCGTTTTCGTCGGCCTCGATGTGGGTTGTTGCAATGGAGGGATTGAAGTTATGACTCTGAATTTTATGGAGGAGGAATTGGCAGATTATCTCGATGTTATATAAACCATCGTCAAAACGCTCAATCATCCAACGAAGATTGAGACAAGTGTTCATCTCAAATTCTCGGTCTTCATCTTCAGAGTCAGAATCGACCTTAGCTTTGAGTCGGTTAGCCTCCGCCTCAAGAATTCTCCCTGCTCGGAGACCATCATTATACTTCTCCTCGGCAAGTTTGATCTTCTCTTCCTGGAGTTTGCCGAGTTTAGCTAGATGAGCATCTCGGTCCTTCTTCAGCAATTCCTCAACCTCAGACCGACTCCTCCGAGTCACTTCGTGAGCGTCCTGTTCTTTGCGAAGAAGGGATTCGCACCGAGACAGTTGTTCCTCGAGCATCTTCACACGCTGCTCCGAGGCAATCACTTGGCTTGTCAGTTTCAACACATCAGAATCCAAGCTAGCTTTATCCGTTCTCAATGTCTCAATTTCACTTTGAGCGATTATAAGCTGTTCATTTTGTTCGGCGATTTTAGCCTGCAACTCTTTCTCTTTTGCTGCCGCTTCCTCTCTCAGAGATGCAAGGGCTCCATCCCTGAGTTCTAAAGTATGTTTTTTCTCGTCAACCTGCGCCGCGTTGAGTCTAAAATCATCTTCGGCCATCACTAAGCTGACGAGAGCACAGCCTAAACAAGCTTTCGCATATCTGAACTTGTACGTACTGGGGAGAGAAGATACTCCAATCTCGGATCTCGGATCCCACGCCATCATAGGGACCCGAGCAGCATCAATCACATGAGCAGGCAGTTCAACCGTGCTCGATAGCTCAGGAATTTCAACCGACTCGAAAGTCGAGAACCACTTCTCAACTGATTCCCGAGGCTGCCTGAAGTTTAGAAATCTCTCCTCGTCGATTGGCAAAAAAGAACGATCAATAATGGGTTCTTTCTTCTTCTCACGATTACCGACATCGTGTTTCTTTTTTCTCCGTTCCTCGGTAGCCGGAACATCCTCTGCACGCCTCTTCTTCGACCGAGTAACGGGCACTTCACGTTCAGCAGTAATTTCGCGGTCACCCTCAGGCTCATCGGATGCCAAGTCAATAACAGGCGGATTTTTTGCTGCAGCAACTTCAATAATTGGCTCGACTTCAGAAACAGTGGCAGTAGCAGCAGCAATGGCAGCCATCGGACCTTCTGCTGCAATAGCCAGAGGATTCGGCTGCAGAACTACAACCGCAGCTACCGACGTCGCACCATCACCGACGTCGGTTTTCGGTGGATTCATGATCGGATTCTCCAGATAAGCTTTCACTAACTTCTTACGACCCATCCCTGTTAGATGCAATTCTTTGCTCTTCCCGACTTTAGTTCGAAGCTCCAAATTCGGACTCCTTTGTCGAAAGGCTCTAGCGTCACGAATGGTCTTAAAACCGAGAACTCCGAGAAGTGGATAATATACTGCAAGTATGAAACCGAGTTATTATGACATCCAAAAGCTATCGACTTTGAGTAAGATTGAAAAATTCGATTCGAATTTACCTGGTTGAAAAGAACCGTCTAAAATTTCTGGACACAACCCAGCAGCTTTCAGCCTTGAATCCTTTAAAATCAACTTGAAACCGCGCTGTGTTTTCTTGAGTTTGAACAGTTCAGAAATCCTTTCTCTTAAAGTCGCGCTGAGTTCAAGTCCTTTGCTTTTGGCTGCAAACAGTAAAGTTGTTGACCTGTTAGTACA
This sequence comes from Striga asiatica, assembly GCA_008636005.1. Lineage (NCBI taxonomy): Eukaryota > Viridiplantae > Streptophyta > Magnoliopsida > Lamiales > Orobanchaceae > Striga > Striga asiatica. The sequence goes on from BKCP01006404.1 coordinate 2,292,079, forward strand.
CAAATAAAAAACAAGTCAGAACAAACTCGGTTTGCTGGAAGAAAAAACAATACTTGCAAACTGCCGAATTAATATTAATCGGAATTGACATTCCATCAATCAAAGGTTTATTGAAATTTGGAGTCTGCCAATCCCCGCCAACCCATAGCCATTCCTCTTGGAATCCATGCAGTGAATCTGGGATTTCTGTGATCAAATCACCAATTTTAAAACCACTTTGAGGTCTTCCCGCGCAAGCGTAGCAAATCAGAGGATCTGCTACCTGCCTATCGGTACATCTCCTAAACGAGAAAAGACTCCTCAGTCTTCAACGGTTGGCATATCCCAACCCTTTTCCTTCAACAAAACCAGAAGACCAATGATTCTCTTCCATGAATTGGGCGCTACTTGACACAAACTGATCCCCCAATTCCTTAAATAATCTGTGATTAAAGCAGGAAGCGGAAACCTCAAGCCAGACCTCAATGAGTCGGCAAAAACACCAACACAGCCTGGTGGAGGACACGTAATTCTTTCACCCGGATACGGAGCAAACAGCTTTACCGAGGAAGGAATATAAAATTCCCCTCGAAGCATAACAATGTCGGCATCGGTAAGAATACTCGGTTCGCCCCTATACTCGTCAATTGGCTCCGGCCACCGACGAGCAGGACGTCTCCAGTAATCCGGGAGCGACATAGCGTCCTCTTCAACTCGTTTGTCCTCATCGACAATATCTTTGTTGAGGTTTAGTTGTTTTACCAAAAGAGGATCCCACCGATAATACTCCAGAGGCAATTCCAAATCCTCATCGGTAAGGATCGGAATATCAGAAATTGTTCGGCTACTACTATCCTCAGCTTGTGCAGACATCTCTTCTAAGATCGATAAAAATAAAGGAAAACTCGAAATAGAACAAGGAAACGAGAAAAATTAGGGCAAATTCTTACCGAAATTTCCAAGGACCTTGAATTGAAGAAGAGATCGAAGAAAAAACAAGTGTACGAAGAAAATTTTCAGAGGAAAGATCACAGAAAGAGCACAAGAACAAGCTAAGAAGTTTAAGGTACTGGAATCTTTCGCGCATCGCAGCCGACTTTAATTTATAGGTTTTGATTTATGACCCTTAGAAATATCCGGAAACGGCGCGTGTAACGGACGTGTCTTCAAAGGACATAACGTTACAGTAATTATTAACCTACGTGGCCATATCCTGAAACGCCATGTCGTTACAAAATTGTATCCGTTGGACCCATTTAATGCGGACACGTCTTTTAAGAGCCGCCATGACAGATCAAATGCCATAAGTGCCACAAGTGTTCTCATGTCGGTAAACAATACAAAACAAGTCGGAATAAAGTGGAACAACAGACGACATCAGCAACCATTTAAAAAGCTTCAAATACTTACTGATGTCGGGGGCCTCACTGTTGATATCAAATCCAGTAACAGATATTGAAGATGGAAATTAATTGTATTACTGAAGAAGTAAATTCGTGAGAAAGTACTTACTGCAAGTCGGTATGTATTGGAACAAATTACCGACTTCTGGAGAATTACCGACTTTTAAAAGATCCAACTTCCAAAAGTTCTTCAAAAGGACCGAAACCGACATCTGAAGCCAATACAAGTAAACCGACTTCAGGTCAACCGACTATTGCAAAGATTGGATATTCTAACAGAAAGTAATCATTAGAAGCATCTGATTGGACCAACGAAACAAAAAGGCAATCATTGATGTTTCCCGCCGCTTTAAGCGAAGCAGCTCAACATTAAATGCATCCTTATCCATTTTGAGCAAGAAGACAAAAGCCACCGTACTATAAATAGCAGAATTTATGATAGTACGAGGATCTTTTTCGAACACATTGTACACGAACATAAGATGATCTCGGTTTTCAGTCTAAAACCGACTTCTGTACTCTTGTGAACATAATCAATAAAATCAAATTAAACATTTATCCTCATTTTCTAAACATCAACTGTGTTTAATTTGAAGTTGTTAATTCAAGACAACAACAGGCTCGATTTAAAATGATCAAAACTTGAGTTTTATATTTTAATACACTTCGAAAAATATTCTAAGTATTAAAATATCAACTCTCGATTATGACTTAGAGAAATATACTCGGAACGACAACTAGGGTTCGTGTCCGGTAATTTCTCGAATTAACCGCTATTATTTAATAACCCAAATTAATGGATTAATCTTAATTTATACTTGAGATAGAATTATTCAAAGAATAATTTATCATGTTTGAGCATTTAGCATAAATAATATAACTCGATAATTTCTGAAAATTACGGATTTCACTTATAGTCGAGCAGTGAAACCGTTCTGAATATCATTACTGTTTTGGGGCGTTACAACATATCCTCCTAAAATGGGCTTATGAAGTTGGGCTGGCAGGGCTGTCGCTGGGCCTGCTGGGCGCGGCACTTGGCCCTGGGCGCGAGGGCGCGGCTGGGCTGCGCGGGGAGATGGGCTGCGCGGGTGAGTGGACTTGGGCTAAGTACAATGGGTTAGAAATGGCTTCCCAACACTTAGAAAAATATGGGATATGATGCTAAGGACTTGGTAAGGTCTTGGGGCTCGGTTGGGTGCTCGGGACTCGGGCACGAGGCTCGACTAAGGCTCGATTTAAAATGATCAAAACTTGAGTTTTATATTTTAATACACTTCGAAAAATATTCTAAGTATTAAAATATCAACTCTCGATTATGACTTAGAGAAATATACTCGGAACGACAACTAGGGTTCGTGTCCGGTAATTTCTCGAATTAACCGCTATTATTTAATAACCCAAATTAATGGATTAATCTTAATTTATACTTGAGATAGAATTATTCAAAGAATAATTTATCATGTTTGAGCATTTAGCATAAATAATATAACTCGATAATTTCTGAAAATTACGGATTTCACTTATAGTCGAGCAGTGAAACCGTTCTGAATATCATTACTGTTTTGGGGCGTTACAACATATCCTCCTTAAAATATTTCCGTCCTCGGAAATACAAAACTAAGGTTAGGCCAGAACTCCTACTACATAACTATATACATCAAAACATAAACATAGAAAGTACATATATGTACAAGTGAAAATCTCAAAACTCGAAATCTCGATAACGAGCTCTGATCTCGGCCTCTCTCTCCCAAGTGGCTTCCGACTCGTCGTGGCGACTCCAGCAAACTTTGACGACCTCTATATCTCTGTCCCTCAGCCGACGGACCTTTCGGTCTAGAACTGCTATCGGCCGCTCATCATACGTCAGGTTCTGCCCGACCTCTAGCCCGTCAAAGTTCACTATGTGGCTCGGGTCATACACGTACTTCCTCAAAATCGACACATGGAAGACGTTGTGTACACCCGAGAGCTCTGGGGGTAATGCCAGACGATAGGCAGTGACACCAACTCGTTCGAGAATCTCAAAGGGCCCTATAAATCGGGGCTGCAGCTTCCCCCTCTTCCCGAATCGGACAACGCCCTTCATCGGCGTGACCTTCAGGAACACCTTATCTCCCTGCTCGAACTCAAGCTCCCTTCTACGCTTGTTAGCGTAGGCCTTCTGTTGGCTCTGAGCCTCTCTCAATCTCTCTCGAATCTCGGCGACCTTCTGCACTGTGTCCTTAATCAACTTGGGACCGAGAACCTGCTTCTCGCCAACCTCATCCCAATAAAGGGGTGAGCGGCACTTGCGACCGTATAAAGCTTCGAACGGCGCCATCTTGATCGACGAGTGGTAACTGTTGTTATAGGCAAACTCCACAGTGGGTATCAACTGCTCTCACGAACCACCATGTTCTAGGACACAAGCTCGGAGCATGTCCTCAAGCGTCTGGATGGTTCGTTACGACTGGCCGTCGGTCTGTGGATGGTAGGCGGAGCTAAACTTCAACTTCGTCCCCATGGACTCGCTCAGACTCTCCCAAAAATGTCCGGTATACCGGGGATCTCTATCTGATATAATCTCGGCTGGAACGCGGTGGAGTCGAACGATTCCCTGGAGATACACATCGGCTAGCTGCTCCATGGACATGTCCATCCTAACGGGCATGAAATGGGCCGACTTCGTCAGTCGATCCACAACTACCCATACTGCGTCATGATGCTTGGCCGACATCGGCAACCCCGTGACAAAGTCCATGGTCAGCTTCTCCCACTTCCACTGCGGAATCTCTAAAGGCTGTAAGAGACCCGGTGGAACCTTGTGCTCAGCCTTCACTTGCTGGCAGATCAGACACTTCTCAACAAACTCGACGACATCTCTCTTCATCCCCTTCCACCAGAATGACCCTTTCAAGTCGTGATACATCTTGGTGCTACCGGGGTGCGCCAAGTAAGGAGTACTATGCGCCTCAGTCAAGATTTCCTTCTTCAGGGCCTCGACATTTGGCACAACGATCCTCCCCTTGTACTCCAAGGCACCATCTGTGCCTCGGTAGAAACCCTCAACTCCTTCGACATGAATCTTCGCCCCCATCGAGCGAATGAACTCGTCGAAGGCTTGATCCCTCCGGATCCTGTCTCGCAACGTGGGCCACATTCTCATCGCTCGAATACCTCCCACAACTGGCAACTTAGGAGGTGATTCGACCACCTCTAGCTGCATCCGGGCAACTCATGAATCAACTGACGCTGCTGAGTGATCATACAGGTCAGCTCGCCCTTTCCCTTCCGACTGAGGGCGTCAGCAACTACGTTCGCTTTACCCGGATGATAGTTGATGGTACAGTCATAATCTTTCACCAACTCCAACCATCGCCGCTGGCGCATGTTGAGCTCCTTCTGGGTGAAGATATACTGTAAGCTCTTATGGTCTGTATAAATCTCGCAATGGCCCCCGTACAATTAGTGCCTCCAGATCTTCAAGGCGTGAACCACTGCTGCCAACTCAAGATCGTGAGTCGGGTAGTTTACCTCGTGCGGCTTTAGCTGACGGGAAGCATAAGCCACAACCCTGCCGTCTTGCATCAAAACACAGCCTAGACCCTGTTTCGAGGCATCACTATAGATAGTGAAACCCTGTGTGGGGTCCGGAATGGTCAACACGGGTGCCGTCGTAAGCCTCGCTTTGAGCTCCTGGAAGCTCGACTCGCAACGACTATCCCACTCAAATTTCACCGA
>BKCP01006404.1:2300396-2333794 GCA_008636005.1 Striga asiatica
CGGCTGGTGCGATCAGGCTCGGTCCCTGGTGCCGATGGACTTGGCTAGGCGCGGACTGGCGCTGGTGGGCACGGCCCGGGCACGACTGGTGCCCCTCGGGTGTAATAGCCCATTTTTAACTAATGTAAAATACGTACTTAGCTTCGTAATGTTCATATTACTCTCGGAATCCAAAGTATAAGTCAATTTATGTTCAATCGCCCGATAAAAATATTATCGAGTTTAATCATCTTTAATCGAGCGATAAATGTGCTAATCTTGTGCTAATCGTGCGTAATCATACGCATAATCGTACTTAATGGTTCCTTAAGTACCTCAATTATGTTCATTTTAAGCCTAAGTAATCATTCTACTATCATATGTCCTTAAACATTGCTCATGGCACGGCTAGGGTGCTTAATTTTCTTCTAATCGCCTTAATCTAGAGTAATCACGCATAATCGAGCCCTAAGCGTGCTTAAATGCTTAATGGGCACAAGTGGACTGAAGTTTGGGGCAAATCACGTGAGCACTCATCCTTTCCTAGCCATGTGGCCCTTTTGTACCAAATAAATGGTGACTAAGCCACCAAAAGTCCACCTCGTGGCCCTAGGGATCGGCAAATGGCACGAGCCCATTGGCCGAGCATTTTACCTTGCATTTTCATCCATTTCACCGCCTATAAAGTCCAACGTTTGGACATATTTCATCTTATAAACTAAGTTAATTCCTAAGCATGCCTTAGGCAAACAATAAACAAGATTAAGATCTTTTAATCCTAACTTCACGTACGCGCGCGAGGAAGAGAAAGGGACCGAACCAACACCAATTTCTTGCCACCTTTCTTCGGGCAATCAAAGGGTAATATGATTCTAACCCTGTTATGATGTTACTTGTATCATACTAAGTTCAAATTATGGGTCTAAGTTCATGTAATCTTTGAAAATGCTCTCGGGTGTGCATTTTAGGCCATATTATAACATCTCTTTATATAGCCAACTTCTCTCGAGCAAACCATGCATCATTAGTCTTTATTTAATGTTATATGTTCAGTTTTAAATGATAGCCCGAGATACGTTGTCTATTTGTTGAGGAAATGGCCAAGGGAAGTGGACCGTGCACGTAGCACGCGCCCACGGGCCGTGTCTTACCCTACTAGGGTATCTTTCATTGTGATCAACTTTGTTAGGGACATTTGTGTTCCAACAGCCCTTAAATGATAAAATATGGTCAATGAACTCATGTTGATCAAGAAAAGTTCATGTTTGGTCGAGGGTACACGTTAAGGCCGTCGGACGTGCATATCGCGCACGCCGTGGCCAATCACATCAATTTTCATGTTATCATCATGACCCTCAGACCCATATATGTATAAATATGTTAATCATGTCAAGTTATGTCATATTGGTCAAGGTAAGTGGCCGAACGGCCGGCAAGGGTCGGTCACGGCATGCTGCCGCACATAGCGGCCATGCATGCTGGCCGGCAGTGCTGTCCCAGGGTCATGTATGCGCGACCCCGCGCCAGTCGCCTGTGCCACGCGCAGTGACCTCGGGTCGTGCCAACAGCGCACCCGAGTGTGTCATACCATGCCTCAGTGAACCCGAGTAGGGTTCAGGGGCCTCGGGACGTGCCCAGCCGCACGCCCGAGCAGTCAGTTGGCCCGGGACGTGCCCAACAGCACGCCCGCGTGACCAGGGTTGCCCGGCAGCGCCCTGACATGCCTCAGTCGCACCCGAGACGCGCGAGAAAGGTCTGGTCGCGTCAGCCCTCGCGCCAGCCGCACCTGGGTCGTACCAGCCGCACGCCCAGTGCCCAGTCAGCCCGGGTACATGTCTATTCCGTGTCCCTCGCGCTCGGCCAGTGCCAGGGCCAGTGCCAGCCGCACTGCCCGCGCCAGCAGCGCCTAGTGCCGAGGCCCGGTCACACCTAGCCCGTGTCCAGTGCCGTGCCATGGCTCCAGCAGGCCCGGCACGGGACCGAGCCCAGCCAGCCCATGACCACCCGGTCCAGTGTGAACCGGGTCCAACCCGGTCCGATCCAGGCCGACCCGGTTTATTCAGTTAGCGAACCGGCCAGTTTAGCCGGCGGTTCGAGTCTGTTTTGGTTCGTAATTTTCAGTCCGAATCTCATTCTGAAATTTAAATTATTTTCCGAGCCGAACCAGATCAATTAAGCATATCAGTGTAATTTCCGGACTTAAAAATATTTTGTGAACCCTTAATGTTTTCCGTTATATCCGGATATCATATTAAGTCGAGTCGAGCATCTTAACAGTTAAATTTATTAATCTGAGCATAGTACTTAGTAAATGTTTATATTATGTTACAGTTTGATCAGTTCACGACTATCAGCACTTCCAGTTTCATATCTTCAGTACAGGTGGGGACTCAGACTGGGTATTACATTGATTATAATTACGATATCATGTTCAAGGTATGTCAAATTATGTTTTCCGCTTGGAATGGATGTTGGCCGGTTCAGGTTGCCATAATTCCGTTCTAAGTTCTAGTGGCGTCATCTACCACTAGTATGTGCACATGGATTCCGGCAAACATTATTATCATCATTATCATTATTATCATGGCAGCCGGTAGATTCACGGATCCCGGTCCGGTTTATACTGTTGACCAGGAAATTCACGGTTATGTTATATGCTTTTGATCATGATGTTACTATTATTATTGCTGTTTACTTTAGTATGAGTTCCTACGGAGTACAGTGGTACTCACACCCCATTTTATCAAAATTTTTCAGGTCATGAAGTCGGTCCGGAGCTGTGAAGTTGACGGGTGGATCGAAGTTAAATATTTTGTTGTATATTTTACCACGCTATATTCCGCTGAATTTACTATTTGACAAACTTTGACTTTTGATCCGATTTTATAGTCGGATTGTATATTATGTAAATCCGTTTTTGTTGTAAATTTTTAAACGGTCGTAACGGATTTCTAAAAGATAAAAAAATATTTTAGTAACGCTCCGAATCATTTTCTCAAACTATTTTAAAAAGATGTCTTATAATCGCACTCTGATAATTAAGTTAGGGCGGGGCGTTACAGTTGGTATCAGAGCACGTTTCTGCGTCTCTGAATGGTTTTAGAGTTGAAAAATTTTTAAATATTCGATCACGTCAAGTTCACACTCCACCGGCTATCAGGTAAGTGCTGATACATGCTTTAAATTATAAACAATTTACTATGCCTATGCTCAGTTATGTTATGGAAATCACTGTTATGGACTAGTTAAGGTGCTCGAATCATGCTCAGGGATTTTAGCCTAAAGTATTCATGATAGAATTGACAACTCGTCAAGAAATTTGATGTTCCATAAATCAGATAATGTATCTTATTCTTATACTTAATCATGTCAAACTCTTTCAACATTTAGATGTCGACTCATAGAAGTTCGGCTCATCGTGAACCTTCACAGTCCGAGGTAGTCGCACAGTTTCGCGACTATCATCCAGAGAAATTTTCCGGTCAGGGAGATCCACGTATTGTCGACGAATGGGTTCAGGGCCTTGAAACAATTTTCGAGGTCATGGACTGTCCTGAGCGTTATCGCGTTTTATGCACCCAAATCCAATTAACCAGTGATGCACGACTTTGGTGGAATGCCTACTGGGGTATGCGTCCTGGTGAAAAAGACAAATGCACGTGGGATATGTTCAAGGAGTTAATCCGTGACAAGTATTATCCTCCTTACTATAAAGCCGAAATGGAGCGTCACTTTTTGGCGCTTAAACAAGATACTCGGACAATGGACGAGTACGAGAGAGAGTTCACTCGACTTGGAGCTTTTGTACCTGACTTGATGACCACAGAAGCAACAAGGACGAGACGTTTCATCGACGGGCTTATTCCAGTAGTCCATCACAACATCGTGGGCCATGGAGTCCAGTCCTATGCCCGTACTGTTACCATTGCAGGAGAAGTTGATGCCAGCATACGAAGGGAAGCCAATCATGATCGTCTTCAGCCGATTTTCTCCACTCAATCCTCAATACCAAATGTTCAACCCGCAGCCGCCCCACAACAGAGGTACAAGAACAAGAGGAAGAACAGGGGAGGCCCAGATGACCGCAGGAACCGTCAGCGACAGCAGCAACCTATACCACCTTGCCCCACTTGTGGAAAGATTCACCGCGGAGATTGTTTGATGGGCCAGAACACTTGCTACTATTGCCGACAGCCTGGTCATATCCGACCGAATTGTCCACGATTGCAACAGCAACAACAACCTCAACAACAGCATCAACAACCTCAACCGCAACAACAACCTCAGCAGCCCAGACAGCAGCTACCGAGACAGCCTCAGCAACAGCCACGCGGAAGACAGCCAGCGCGTGTCTATGCAGTCGATCAAGCGGAAGCAGCTCAACACCCAGGTACCATGTCTGGGATGATTATACTTAATGATGTTCCTGTTTTCGCTTTATTCGATACCGGTGCAACACACTCTTTCATTTCACGACGATGTCTTGACGCCATTGGGGTTCATACTATCCTTGTTGTCGATCCTCTCGAGGTGAGTCTAGCCTCGGGAAGAAAGATGGTAACTGATGCTAAAGCAACCAATCTTAGCCTTTCTATCGGTGGACGTGTCTTGCCTACCGAAGCTTATGTTCTCGAGATGAGGGATTTCGACCTCATTCTCGGCATGGATTGGTTGACATATTTTCATGCAGATATTCGATGTCACGACCGGGAGATTACTCTTTATCTTCCGGGAGATGATTCTATTATCTCTTATGGTTCCGAGACTCGTGCCTTACCACATGTTATTTCTATGGCGAAAGCCAGAAAAATGTTGCGGCGTAATGATTGTCAGGGTTATCTTGTAAGTCTTGTCAACGATGAACCGAAAGCACGGACACCTCACGATGTTCCTATTGTTCGTGAGTTCGTGGACGTGTTTCCAGACCAACTTCCAGGAGGACCACCTAATTGGCAGGTAGAGTTCTCTATTGATCTCATTCCAGGGGCCGGTCCTGTGTCCAAAGCACCATACCGCATGGCGCCGAAGGAGTTACAGGAGTTGAAGACTCAAATTCAGGAATTACTTAAACTCGGTTTTATTCGGCCGAGTGTTTCACCTTGGGGAGCACCCGTTCTCTTTGTCAAGAAGAAGGACGGATCTATGCGCATGTGTATTGATTACCGGGATTTTAACCAGTTAACTATCAAGAATAAATATCCGCTTCCCAGAATTGATGATTTATTTGATCAGCTGAGGGGAGCTTGTGTATTTTCTAAGATTGATCTCCGTTCAGGTTACCACCAGTTGAGAATCAAAGAGTCAGATATTCCAAAAACTGCATTTCGTACGCGTTACGGTCATTATGAGTTCGTAGTATTGCCGTTTGGGCTCAGTAATGCCCCGGCAGTATTCATGGACTTCATGAACCGTATATTTCACCCTTATCTTGATCAGTTTGTTATTGTTTTTATTGATGATATTTTGATCTACTCGAAGAGCCAGAAGGAACACGGGGAGCACTTGAGGGTTGTTCTCGAAACCCTTAGGCGAGAAAAGTTATATGCAAAATTCTCCAAATGTGAATTCTGGCTCGAGCGAGTTACTTTCCTTGGTCATGCTATCACGCAGGCAGGTATTGAGGTTGATCCATCCAAGATATCTGCTATTCAAAACTGGTCCAGACCCAAGAATCCATCCGAGGTTCGCAGTTTTCTCGGTTTGGCGGGTTACTATCGCAGGTTTATTGAGGGATTTTCCAAAATTGCCCTCCCATTATCCCAATTGACAAGGAAGTCTATCACGTTCAAATGGACTGATCGTTGTGAGTCCAGTTTTCAAGAGCTCAAGAGGAGATTGACCACTGCGCCCGTATTAATTATACCGGATCCTACTCGGAGTTTCACCATTTACAGTGATGCCTCGAGACAGGGTTTAGGATGTGTTCTAATGCAGGATGGCCAGGTCGTTGCTAATGCCTCTCGTCAATTAAAGCCGCATGAACAGAATTATCCTAGACATGACTTGGAACTTGCAGCAGTGGTACATGCCCTCAAGATTTGGCGACATTATCTGTATGGCGGCAAATGCGAAATTTTCACTGATCATAAGAGCTTGCAATATATTTTTACTCAGAAAGAGCTCAATATGCGACAACGGCGTTGGTTAGAACTTGTGAAAGACTATGATTGTACCATTCAGTATCATCCGGGGAAAGCGAATGTCGTTGCTGATGCCCTAAGCCGTAAGGTGAAGGGTGATTTGACTTACGTTGTTACTCAGCAGAATCATCTTATCCAAGAATTCGCTCGGATGCAAATTCAGATTGTTGATGCACTTCCTACGGCGATTATTGGGAGTGTTAGTGCTATGCAGATTCAACCAACGTTAAGGGAGAGAATCCGGCGGGAACAGATGTCTGATGAATTTATTCGTGTTATTAATGCTAAAGTCCGTGCCGGAGGTGTTGAAGGATTCCAATTGGGCTCAGATGGAGCCTTAGAATTTTGAGGCAGAATCGTGGTGCCGAAAGTCGAAGCGTTGCGAAAGGAAATTTTGTCTGAAGCTCATACCGCACCTTATTTAGCTCATTCGGGAAGTACGAAGATGTATCATGACCTGAAGAGATTGTTCTGGTGGCGTGGAATGAAGAAGGACGTTGCCGACTTTGTAAGGAAATGTTTAACCTGTCAACAAGTCAAAGCAGAACACAAGAGTCCCTTGGGCCTTCTGCAACCACTCGAGATTCCGAAGTGGAAGTGGGAGGAAGTCACGATGGATTTTGTCACAGGGTTACCGAAGTCATCTAAACATCACGATGCTATCTGGGTCGTGGTGGATAGATTGACTAAGGTTGCTCATTTCATGCCAGTATCGATGACTATGTCTTTGGACAAGTTAGCCGAGATTTATACCGAAGGAGTTGTCCGACTCCATGGAGTGCCTGTTACTATTGTGTCAGATAGAGATCCCAGATTCACTAGTAGATTTTGGGAAAGTTTGTACAAGGCGATGGGCACGAGATTAGAGTTTAGTTCCGCTTATCATCCAGAGACTGATGGACAATCCGAGCGGACTATTCAAACACTGGAAGATATGTTGCGATCTTTTGTTGTTGACAGGGGTGCTAAGTGGGAGTCGTTATTACCATTATGTGAAGTTGCTTATAACAACAGTTATCATTCTTCTATTCAAATGGCTCCTTACGAAGCACTATACGATCGTAAGTGCCGTTCCCCTCTTTATTGGGACGACGTCGGTGAACGCCGAATACTGGGTCCGAACAGGATCGCGGAAACGGCTGCAGATGTGGAGTTGATCCGACAAAGACTTCGGGCAGCTCAGAGTCGGCAGAAATCGTCAGCCGATCAACACAGACGTGATGTTCAGTTTGAAGTTGGGGAGCGAGCTTTTCTTAAAGTTCGTCCATTCCGAGGGATCATTCGATTCGGAAAGAGAGGAAAGTTGCATCCTCGTTATATTGGCCCGTTCGAAGTTCTCGAACGAGTGGGCGAAGTCGCTTACCGTTTAGCCTTGCCTCCCGAATTATCCAATGTTCATAATGTTTTTCATGTGTCCATGTTACGTAAATACGTGTGCGATCCAGATCATATTCTTCAGCATACTGATATCCAGATTCAGCCAGACTTATCTTACGAGGAGAAACCGGTAGCCGTTTTGGACCGTGAGGTTCGTCGACTCCGAAAGCGTAAGATTCCCTTCGTTCGTATTCAATGGGATCGCTACGGTGCCACTTGGGAGCAGGAAGCTGATATTCGCGCTCGTTTTCCTGATTTCCAGTTTTGATGTATATATTTCTTATGTTTCATGTATAAGTGTTCGGTTTGATATTTCCGAGGACGGAAATATTTTAAGGAGGGCAGATTGTAATAGCCCATTTTTACCTAATGTAAAATACGTACTTAGCTTCGTAATGTTCATATTATTCTCGGAATCCAAAGTATAAGTCAATTTATGTTCAATCGCCCGATAAAAATATTATCGAATTAAATCATATTTAATCGAGCGATAAATGTGCTAATCTTGCGCTAATCGTGCGTAATCATACGCATAATTGTACTTAATGGTTCCTTAAGTACCTCAATTATGTTCATTTTAAGCCTAAGTAATCATTCTACTATCATATGTCCTTAAACATTGCTCATGGCACGGCTAGGGTATTTAATTTTCTTCTAATCGCCTTAGTCTAGAGTAATCGCGCATAATCGAGCCTAAGCGTGCTTAAATGCTTAATGGGCACAAGTGGACGGATGTTTGGGGCAAATCACGTGAGCACTTATCCTTTCCTAGCCATGTGGCCCTTTTGTGCCAAATAAATGGTGACTAAGCCACCCAAAGTCCACCTCGTGGCCCTAGGGATCGGCAAATGGCACGAGCCCATTGGCCGAGCATTTTACCTTGCATTTTCATCCATTTCACCGCCTATAAAGTCCAACGTTTGGACATATTTCATCTTATAAACTAAGCTAATTCCTAAGCATGCCTTAGGCAAACAATAAACAAGATTAAGATCTTTTAATCCTAACTTCACGTACGCGCGCGAGGAAGAGAAAGGGACCGAACCAACACCAATTTCTTGCCAACTTTCTTCTGGCAATCAAAGGGTAATATGATTCTAACCCTGTTATGATGTTACTTGTATCATACCAAGTTCAAATTATGGGTCTAAGTTCATGTAATCTTCGAAAATGCTCTCGGGTGTGCATTTTAGGCCATATTATAACATCTCTTTATATAGCCAACTTCTCTCGAGCAAACCATGCATCATTAGTCTTTATTTAATGTTATATGTTCAGTTTTAAACGATAGCCCGAGATACATTGTCGATTTGTTGAGGAAATGGCCAAGGGAAGTGGACCGTGCACGTAGCACGCGCCCACGGGCCGTGTCTTACCCTACTAGGGTATCTTTCATTGTGATCAACTTTGTTAGGGACATTTGTCTTCCAACAGCCCTTAAATGATAAAATATGGTCAATGAACTCATGTTGCTCGAGAAAAGTTCATGTTTGGTCGAGGGTACACGTTAAGGCCGTCGGACGCGCATATCGCGCACGCCGTGGCCAATCACATCAATTTTCATGTTATCATCATGACCCTCAGACCCATATATGTATAAATATGTTAATCATGTCAAGTTGTGTCATATTGGTCAAGGTAAGTGGCCGAACGGCCGGCAAGGGTCGGTCACGGCATGCTGCCGCACATAGCGGCCATGCACGCTGGCCGGCAGTGCTGTCCCAGGGTCATGTATGCGCGACCCCGCGCCAGTCGCCTGTGCCACGCGCAGTGACCTCGGGTCGTGCCAACAGCGCACCCGAGTGTGTCATACCATGCCTCAGTGAACCCGGGTAGGGTTCAGGGGCCTCGGGACGTGCCCAGCCGCACGCCCGAGCAGTCAGTTGGCCCGGGACGTGCCCAACAGCACGCCCGCGTGCCCAGGGTTGCCCGGCAGCGCCCTGACAAGCCTCAGTCGCACCCGAGACGCGCGAGAAAGGTCTGGTCGCGTCAGCCCTCGCGCCAGCCGCACCTGGGTCTTGCCAGCCGCACGCGCAGTGCCCAGTCAGCCCGGGTACATGTCTATTCCGTGTCCCTCGCGCTCGGCCAGTGCCAGGTTCAGTGCTAGCCGCACTGCCCGCGCCAGCAGCGCCTAGTGCCGAGGCCCGGTCACACCTAGCCCGTGTCCAGTGCCGTGCCATGGCTCCAGCAGGCCCGGCACGGGACCGAGCCTAGCCAGCCCATGACCACCCGGTCCAGTGTGAACCGGGTCCAACCCGGTCCGATCCAGGCCGACCCGGTTTATTCAGTTAGCGAACCAGCCAGTTTAGCCGGCGGTTCGAGTCTGTTTTGGTTCGTAATTTTCAGTCCGAATCTCATTCTGAAATTTAAATTATTTTCCGAGCCGAACCAGATCAGTTAAGCATATCAGTGTAATTTCCGGACATAGAACTATTTTTATGAACCCTTAATGTGTTCCGTTATATCCGGATATCATATTAAGTCGAGTCAAGCATCTTAACAGTTAAATTTATTGATCTGAGCATAGTACTTAGTAAATGTTTATATTATGTTACAGTTTGATCAGTTCACGACTATCAGCACTTCCAGTTTCATAACGTCAGTACAGGTGGGGACTCAGACTGGGTATTACATTGATTATAATTACGATATCATGTTCAAGGTATGTCAATTATGTTTTCCGCTTGGAATGGATGTTGGCCAGTTCAGGTATAATTCCGTTCTAAGATCTAGTGGCATCATCTACCACTAGTATGTGCACATGGATTCCGGCAAACATTATTATCATCATTATCATTATATCATGGTAGCCGGAAGATTCACGGGTCCCGGTCTGGTTTATACTGTTGACCAGGAAATTCACGGTTATGTTATATGCTTTTGATCATGATGTACTATTATTATTGCTGTTTACTTTAGTATGAGTTCATACGGAGTACAGTGGTACTCACACCCCATTTTATCAAAATTTTTCAGGTCATGAAGTCGGTCCGGAGCTGTGAAGTTGACGGGTGGATCGAAGTTAAATATTTTGTTGTATATTTTACCACGCTATATTCCGCTGAATTTACTATTTGACAAACTTTGACTTTTGATCCGATTTTATAGTCGGATTGTATATTATGTAAATCCATTTTTGTTGTAAATTTTTAAACGGTCGTAACGGATTTCTAAAAGATAAAAAAATGTTTTAGTAACGCTCCGAATCATTTTCTCAAACTAATTTAAAAAGATGTCTTATAATCGCACTCTGATAATTAAGTTAGGGCGGGGCGTTACATCGGGTGCGTGCTGGGCACGGCCGAGGCTCGACTGAGGCGCTGTCGTGCGGCTGGGCACGGACAGGCACTGGCCAGACACTGCTGGCACGGGGAAGGCACGGACAGAGACCACACGGGCGCTGTCGGGTGTCCCCGAGGTCACTGGGCACTCGGGCATGCTGCTGGGGCATGCACCGAGGCCAACTGGGCTCAGCTGGCCCGGCTCGGGTCAGCCCTGGACTTGGCACGAGGCTCTGGCACGAGACCTCGTGCACTGGGGCTTGCACGGGCGCTGCCGGGCGCCGTGCGCATGGCTGGGCACGCTGGGTGCCATGGCCACGCGTGCTGGGGCTACTGGGGCTTATGCTTGGCACACGGGCACGCACTGGGCGCTGCGGGCGCTGTTGCGTGCACGCGGGCTGTGCCTCGCGCTTACCGGGCGCGGGCACTGGCTAAGGCTACCCTCTGCAGGCACGGACAGGCACTGGGGCCGGGCACTACCGCACTACGTGCGCGGCCAGTGACCAAGGCCGGCCCTTGCCGGACCTCCGGCGACTTTTCCGGTGACATGCAACTCCAAACATCATGATATGGTAAAATAAGCACAAATATCACATAAAACACTAGTGGACCCCGGGTCCACATGCATGACACTCGGGAGGGCCTAAATGGCACGTACGAGCAACTTACGTCCGAACGAACATTCATAACTTACAAAACTACTCAGGGCCGAATGTTATACATCACAAATGATGACTATAGTGGCTAACACTTAGGTCATAACATGCATGCATGAGGATGGGCCTCGGGTGGCCAAAATAGCGTATTTTCATGAATGAATTGACCAAGGCAATGAACTCCATTTATTCTCAAATTTTTACAGCATCAATGGTATGATATTTAAGGGTGATTTAACCAACATTTTCGACTTTGGCATGCATGCAACTAAAATTTTATTTTTAAGGCCATTTAATTCAAAAATTCGTAAATCATATATAATGACATGCATGGCTCGGTTTTTCTTCATGAAAAATCTTAAAATATCATAAAATAATTAATGAAGTCATAAAGCCCGGACTTACCTTGGCTAAAAATGAAAAACGAGCACTAGGGCTCTCTAGGGCTTTGCTCACGGCTATTGAGCTCAATGCCGACTTGGAGCTGACTTTGGCCGAGCTTGGTGCTTCCACAAGACTTAGAAAAATCTAAGTAACACTTAGATATGGCTAAGCCTCGAGAGAAGTTGGCTGCAAGTGGCTGAGGTGCGGTGTTCCCCCTTCCCGGGCTCGCGCGCGCTCGCGGTGGTGCGGTTGGCCTTCTCCTTGGCCTATCTCACTTTCCTCTCCAATTATGCCGAGGTATACAAGTCTTAGAATGTTAAGGGATGCAAGAACTATCACCAACTGAGATGGGAGGGCTTAAATAGGCTGATGGGGCGGAATTCACTAGGTGAGAGTGGGGGACATGGTCTTTTCAAGGTGCACGGGTGGAGGTGGCCTTGGGACATGAGTGCTGCATGCCTTGCACGGTTTTTGGGACACTTTAATAGTATTATAATGGGTCACAAGGGGTCTGGACAGAATGGAGCATGCATGGGGGACAAACTCTTACAAGGGTGAATAAAATATTCAAAGACCCATGCTCCACTTTGCAAGCTTAATGGAGTTGACTTAGCTTAATCTTTCTTAGGGCAATCTTACCCCAAACTAATCCTCATTAAGTCCCTAATGATCGCATGCTTTGGGTCTTGAGAGTATTGGGCTGGAAACATATAAAATGGGCTTATGAAGTTGGGCTGGCAGGGCTGTCGCTGGGCCTGCTGGGCGCGGCACTGGGCCCTGGGCGCGAGGGCGCGGCTGGGCTGCGCGGGGAGATGGGCTGCGTGGGTGAGTGGACTTGGGCTAAGTACAATGGGTTAGAAATGGCTTCCCAACACTTGGAAAAATATGGGATATGATGCTAAGGACTTAGTAAGGTCTTGGGGCTCGGTTGGATGCTCGGGACTCGGGCACGAGGCTCGACTAGGGCTCGATTTAAAATGATCAAAACTTGACTTTTATATTTTAATACACTTCGAAAAATATTCTAAGTATTAAAATATCACCTCTCGATTATGACTTAGATAAATATACTCGGAACGACAACTAGGGTTCGTGTCCGGTAATTTCTCGAATTAACCGCTATTATTTAATAACCCAAATTAATGGATTAATCTTAACTTATACTTGACATAGAATTACTCAAAGAATAATTAATCATGTTTGAGCATTTAGCATAAATAATATAACTCGATAATTTCTGAAAATTACGGATTTCACTTATAGTCGAGCAGTGAAACCGTTCTGAATATCATTACTGTTTTGAGGCGTTACATTATCTGCAAAAACGAACATCAAATCACAACCAGACCTAATGAACGAATCACGACTTAAAATTTTAACACCATATAGTTCAGCATGTGAATATCATCATGTAAAATTTCAGCCATTAACATTAAATACACAAATTTTAAAAATTCAACCAAGTTTATGCAGATTTCCAATTTTCATTAAAACTGAACCTAAATGAATCCAAATTATTCCCATCTTTCTACATACAGAAATACATCTCAAAAACAGCTCAGGAACCAAATTTCAGCAATTTACCACATCGGGTCAATTTATCATAATTAAAATACGAGTCTGTAGAAATCATAAAATAATTATTAACCTTAGCAACAGATGTCCAAAACTTCTTAAACTTATACACAACATATAAACATGCCAGAAACACAACATACTTGAATTTCATCAGGTTTGGATCACAACTCAATTTATTATGCATTTAACAAGAATCTGCCCAGAAATCAATTTAATTATTAAAATAGCTACAGGACGAGAACAATTATAAAATTTTGACACAAGCCTTGTTTTCATCATAGGACATAACCCTTAAAATTTCAAAGCAATCGAAACAACACACAATGTTTGGTGAATTGTACAATCAAAATAGCTATTTTAAATTTAAATAATTCATATATTTAAATTTACAAATCCAAACGACACAAGGCCAAAGCCATTGTGTTCATAACGATCCTAAGTCCCTAAATCCATATCAACTTAACACTTTTATCGAGGTCTTGTTCGATTTCTCAAAATCGAAGAGATCGACTACACACGATAATTGTTTCGAACCAACATACATATAAAATCATAAGCATATATATCATAGGCACGATTAACACATCATATAAACACATAATTAACGCAAGAAGGATCGAGGCTCGATAATGTTCTCGGGAAGCACGAGAATGGTTCGAACGGAAGAGGGCGGCGCGACGGGGCTCGATGGCTTCGCGTGGCTCGCTGGAGGAGGAGCAGCGGCGGTGCTTCTCGGCTGCTGCAATGGACGAGAGTGACTCGTCGGGGCTCCTGCCGGTTCGCAGTGGTGCAAGGAAGAAGGACCTGCGCTCGGTGGTTGCCCGCGGACGAGGAGAGGCTCGCCGGAATTTGCGAACAGGGGTTGCCGGGATGCTGCTGCGCGACGCGGAGGAGGGCAGCAGGTGGTCGTCGGAAGTCGGGGCTGAGGTGGTGCTCGCGGAGGGGTTGCGCGGATCGCTCGCCGGAAGTTGCAGGCGCTGGGGTTGTCGCTCTTCGTGGAGGTGGATCGTCGAGGGCCTGCTGGTTACCGCGGAGGAGGGTTTCGCAGGAAAAGAGGAGGCCGCGGTGGTGTTGTGAGCGGTGGAGGAGGGTTGAAGGTGGAGGTCGTTCGCTGCACTCGGGAGATTGCGACGGAAAAACGGGGAAGAGGGCTTGAGGGCGGCGATGGAGCTTTCTTGCGTTAGAGAGGAAAAGAGATCGATGGCGACGGGAGATTGTAAGAGAAAAGCGAGATGTTGACGTGGCTTTACGAGAGAAAGAGACGAGAGGTTGCGGCTGCGGCTCGAGATTCAGATGAGAGAAGGAGAATAGATACAAAATATATATATATATATATATATATATATATATATATATACATATAGCTACTAGGTTGACTTTCTTGTTCCACAAGAATAAATAAAAAAAAAGCACACACACGGATAAAAAAGGAGAAAACTGGGTCTTGGGGCGGGTGTGCGGGTTTGGCTCGCGGGCCGGTTCGGTTAGGCCGGGGAGCGGGTTCGGTTCGACCGGGCCGGTGCTTTTGCCATAAATATTTCGGCTCTCGGGCTCGATTTAGTCGCACGATTAAATAATCAAACTTCGAGAAATATTTATACACACATTATTTTAAAATAATAGTATTAATAATAATAAAATAAATTACGCATTTAGGCAATTAATTACAATTAGGTAAATAATATTATTTAGACATTCAATAATAATAACAATAACAATAATCATCCATAATAATAATAATAATAATTCCCAAATAATCCACAAATAAACGGGGCATTACAATAATGCTAACGGGGATTCTAAAGCAAGACATAACATAGGTTGGTAAAGCACTCAGCACTGACTTAATGAGAATTTCTCTCCCTGACTCACTCAAGTGTTTGTTTATCCAACTCTGGATCCTGTTTTTCACACATTCACTCACAAATTTAAAAGTATTTTTCTCAGATCTACCTATTCCTAAAGGTAACCCTAAAATATTTGCACCTGAGTTCCAGTGAGGGTATTTTTAGAGAACAGAATTGAGGATTTACCAAAATTTACAGCTTGACCAGACTCTAGTCCATATTGGGTAAGAATGTCACAAATCAACTGGGCATGGATCAAATCAGCTTTACAAAAAAATATGGAATCATCTGCAAAAAATAGATGACTCAGAATAGGTGCATGCCTACCTATCTTAAGAACATGAAAAATATCTGCTCTGCATGCTTGGTTTATAAGATTTGAGAGAGCTTCTGAGACAAGAATGAAAAGATAAGGTGACAGAGGGTCACCTTGTCTCAAACCTCTAGAAGGTTGTAAAAGACCAAGGGAAGAACCATTCAAATTGAAAGAACAAGAGGAAGTGCACACACATGCAAGTATCCAAGACAAGAAAGTGCCACAAAATCCCCATTTCTACAAACTTTGGCAAGAAAGGCCCATTCCACTCTATCATAAGCCTTTGCCATATCAAGTTTAATAGCCATGAAATTTTGTTTACCTTTTCTTTTACTCTTCAAGTAATGCACACATTCATTTGAAATTATAATATTATCAAGTATCTGCCTTCCAGGAACAAATGCTGACTGAGAATTAGAAATGCAGACATTCAAAACTTGTTTCAGTCTATTGGCCACAATTTTTGCAATCAATTTATAAATAACTGATCAGAGGCTGATAGGCCTAAAATCTATAACTCTAGAGGGATTTTTCTTCTTAGGTATAAGAGTTATAACAACATGATTCAGGCCTTTAGGAATTCTACCAGTATCAAAGAAATTATGGACAACAAGACACACATGGAATTTATTAGTAGACCAGGATTTTTTAAAAAAACCTACAGTAAAGCCATCCTCACCAGGGACTTTATCATGGTCCATGTCTTTTAAACCACATTCAATTTCCTCATCCTCCAAATGTCTAATTAAATTATCATTCATGTCAGAAGTGGTGTTTCTAGGAATACCATCTAAGCTGCAACTGTTATCTAAGCTGCAACTGTTATCAAAATAATCAAGAATTTTAGATAAAATTTTCCCTTGATCCTGGCATCTAACTCCATTAGCTTTGACTATATTACTAAGATTATTGAACTTCCTTCTATTTCTGACACTAGCATGGAAGAATGTGGAGTTTTTATCCCCTTCCCTAAGCCATAAAACCCTGGCTTTCTGTTTCCTAAACATCTCCTCACTCTCATAAGCTAACTGAAATTCTAACTTGCACCTATTCCACTCACTCCAATCCCTGCCCCCAACCTGACTTCTAAGATACTCCAGATGAGCATTGTACTCATTAATCTTGACCCTAGCATTCATCCCATTATCCCTATTCCAATTGACCAAGGCCTTTCTAACATTTTTTAACCTCTGTTGAATGTTGTACAAAGCATGACCAGACACACTCAAGTTCCAGGCAGTTGACACTAAATCTTGAAACCATTCCATTCTGACCCATCTCATATCAAAGACAAACCTTTTTTTTTTAAAATGATCAAAACCTAGAATACTATTCAGATGAAGCATAGAATGATAAGAGGAGCTAGCAGTGATATGCTTCATCTGGGAATTAGGAAAATTTCTAAGCCATTCATGTGATAATTGGAATCTATCCAGTTTCTCTTCAATAGCCATTGCACCTTTCCTATTATTAGTCCATGTAAAAGGATGGCTAGTGACATTAGCTTCCATCACCCCTAGATTAGCAATCACATTTCTGAAATCTGTTAAACTAGCTTCTTCTCTTCTCTGACCCCCAAACTTCTCAAAATGATCAACAATATCATTAAAATCTCCACTAATAAACCAAGAGTCCCCCCAATACAAACTATGTCTAGTTAAAATTTCCCCCCAAAAGACACCAGAAACACCTGAAAAAGAAAACTTGACTTCAAGACAAAAATCAGAAGAAATGATCTGGATGATTTGAATTCTATCAGACCACCACAAGAACATTCCTCCTTTAGAACCAACTGGTTTCTCATAGAACCAATTATCCACCAACTTAAGCTTCTTACACATAGACTCTACAAGTTTTTGTTATTATTTTTTTTTTTTTTTTATTTTTTTTTTTTTTTGTTTCTGATGAAAAAGCAAAATCAGGGAGATGGGTTCTCAATGAATCCTTGAACTAGGAAATTGTAGAGGGTCCTCCCAAACCTCTACAATTCCACACCAGAACTTTCAATGGACACCTTGGGACCATTTGTGGCTGGTTTCCTCCACCATTTCAGCATTTGAAAATTCAACAAGTTTCAATTTTTTCTTCCCTTCCTGAACAGAAGAGGAAGGATTCTCATTCTGAGTGAACATTTCAAGGGTTCTTTTGTTCTGACCTTTCACAGGTTCCTCTACTGGCACTTTATCAACATCAATGCTCATAAGCTCTGATTGACTCTTAGTGCCTTTGGGTTTCTTTCTATGAACAATGCTTCCGCCAATAGATAAGGGCTGGACATTCACTTCAACAAGATTGGACTCAATGTGGACTATAGGTTCATTGTTAGGAACCTGCTCTTTTGAAAATAAAGTTGCAGCTTCCTGAACTCCCATTTTCTCAGATAGTGAGTCTTTTTCAGTGTCATCTACTATGTCTTTGCCCTTATCTAGGTTGCAGATGGGGGGAATTTGGTTGGGTTCCCTAAAACTACTTTTGTCCCCCACAACACTTTTATCAGTATTATGAACTGGGGTGACCTCATTAGCTTCAGAGCTAGCTTGGCTACGTCTAGTATGACTCCTGAGACTTCTATAGCTACTAGTTGAAGAACTACTGGTTCTCAACCAGTCACCAAATTGACCTAGGCTATGCTTCTTAGCTTTTACATCCTCAGTCTTTTTAGCACAATTTTTATCAGCATGACCAATCTTTCCACAATAAAAACAAAATGTTTGGATGTTCTCATATTTAAAATCCACCCATTTGTTTTCATTGCCAACTTTGATGTGGGTTCCTCTCAGTAATGGTTCTGAGAGTGTAATTTCAACTAAGACTTTCAATATGTGACCATACAAATTGTCAACTCCTGGCACTTGAACATTTAAAACTGAGCCGATAATATTGCCTAGTTTCAACCCAGTTTCAGCAGAGGTCCAATGTAAAGGAAAATTATTAGTCTGGACCCAACTTTTTATTCTCTCATCTTCTTCATTAAACTCATTGTTCTCAGAATTCCACTGCTTCAGCAGTAAATATTGGCCATCAAAAGACCATGATTTCCCCTCCAATATTCTGTCTCTGTCTTGTTATGATGAAAACAAGAATTGGAAATTGTTGTTACCTAGGTTACGAATTGAGAACGGGTTTTTAGTGATCCAGATCCTCCCTAAGGTGGTTTTCAAGCCACTAAAGTTAACCCTTTTCTCCCCATATATTTTTCCCATTAAACTCAATTGACACTCTTTAAGACTTGGGGCAATTTCATCATTGGATAACACTATTCCTATTTCTTCCTTCTTGGATAGATTAAAACGTTGCAGCTTATCCAATATATCCTGATCCATCATTCGAAAACTACGAAAACAAGCACACAGTAAAACACACAAGGCAGCACCAATTCACAGTTTAGAGAAAAACTAATTATTATTATCAATCCTCAGCAATAATGCAAACAAATTTTCAGCACTAGATAAGGAGTAAATAGCTATTTTCACCCCATTTTGAAGTCCTGCTAAGTTTTTCACACCGCCCAATAAAAAGCTAAGTTTTTCACCCCAGAAAGTACGAAGACAAATACGAGGAACTAGGCGATAGATAGATGACCGGTATGAGCATGGGCGAGAAAATTATGAGTTAAAGCATGCGACTGTTCTGCGATGAATATGCGGAGATTCGATGTACAATTCGGCCCGTCGCCTATTAAATAATTATTCTTGTTAGGCGAATGAATCTGCGACTATTAGTCGAAAAAATTATTCTGCGATACAACTGCGACATACAAGCGTCGCATATTATTCCAGAGTTGGTGCACAATAAGTTCTTTTCGTATTTCTTTCATCTTTCAGTTGTGTGAGGGGGTATGCGAATTGCCACATATTGTTCGCATACCCCCTTCACACTTCTACTTGAAAGTTATTTTTTACTTATTTTTTATTTCTTTCATCTTTCAGTTATTTCAGTTATGCGAGGAGGTATGCGAATTGTCGCATATTGCTCGCATACCCCCTTCGCACTTCTACTCGAAAGTTTATTTTTTATTTCCTTTTTATTTCTTTCATCTTTCAGTTATGGCTTTATGCGAGGGGGTATGCGAATTACCGAATATTGCTCGCATACCCCTTTCGCACTTCTACTCGAAAGTTTTTCTTATTTCTTTCATCTTTCAGTTATTTCAATTATGCGAGGGGGTATGCGAATTTCCGCATATTGCTCGCATACCCCCTTCCCACTCCTACTCGAAAGTTTTTCTTATTTCTTTCATATTTCAGTTATTTCAATTATGCGAGGGGGTATGAGAATTGCCGCATATTGCTCACATACCCCCTTCGCACTTCTACTCGAAAGTTTATTTTTATTTTCTTTTTTATTTATTTCATCTTTCAGTTATGCGAATTGCCGCATATATCTCGCATATCCCCCTTCGCACTTCTACTCGAAAGTTTATTATTTATTTCTTTCATCGTTCATCGTTTAATTTAGTTTAATTTTTTTCTTTCAGATATGAGAATAGCCACATACATACAACAAACAACAAAAATATAACAACATGCAAAAAATTAAAATAAAAATGTATTACATGAGTCATTAAAGAACTTGGGCGGTAATTGTTTCTGGATCTGTACTAAACTGAAAAATTTGTCGAGCAATTTTGCGCCTCATGTCCGTAGCCCACTGCTGGTTAGACTTGTCTAAGGGCTTCCTCCCCGTTAGCAAAGTTCGTACCATCTCCACAACGCATACACCACAAGAAATTCTATCATCTCGAAAGATAGTATTTTTGAGGTTCGTGATTTTCAAAACAAACTTTTTGCTCACCCTCTCTACTCCCGCATACGTCGCAATCAGTGGAATTAGATTTTGGATTTTTTTGAATGCTTTGACGCGGGATTCGCCAATATGCTTGTCCGCATTTTTTTGATACGTATGCCGTAGGGAGTCAAACACACATCGTCCCCTCGAGTAAAAGGATCTGGAAAGCTACGTAGTGCTCCAACAAATTTGCAACTCCAATAATCTTTTGCATTGAGTTGTGAGAAATTCACTAATTTTTTAGGAAAGATTGCAATATTAATTGATTCAGAATCATTGAAAACTTATAGATTCAATCTTCCCCCAAGTAGACGGATTGCCCCAATCGCTGACCCCCTCATTCGCACAGCGAATCAATGATTTGAGGTTGTCCGCGTTCGGGTCCACTAACCACTTTTCAACATCCTTCTCTAATTCCCCCAGAATCCACTATATAAAATACAACAAAATAATAAATAATAATGTAATTAATATAATTATTAATAAAATTGGAATGTCAAGGAAAAGAGAAAGTATTAAAATAATCTCACAAAAAACTTAGTTGGCACGATGGTATAAGTGCCGAAAATCTTGTCCAGTGGCTGAAACCACAAAAATTCTGGATTGCTTTGCATAATCCCAAAGTATGCATTCATGTGCTGTTTTATAAAATCAAACCAAACATCATCCATCAATTCATTTTATACATTAAGATATTACAATACAAACATATACATACCTCCTCCTCCATCATTGTGGCCGGATCAATCAACTCCTTAAACCAGTCCTGGCCCACCTCATATTTAACGCCGACATTCCTTCTATTAAATAATAGAATAAAAAGTTATTTATTTTTTTGAATATAAACAATAAAAGACCTTTTGGATGTACTAACATTTCTGGCTTCGTGGATTTGAGGAACTGTTCAAACTCGTGCTCATCTTTGGCATACCGTCTGTTCTCGTCGGGACGATATAGACTTACAACAGCACGTCTAAGAAGTGATGAAGAAGTGGACTGCAGCACCGGTGTCTCGGAGACGAGATTGGGGAAGACTGTCTTGGAAGTGGAGGGGTTGGCGGCAGTTGCCTCGGAGGTGGAGGTAGGATCGACGGCTGTCTTGGTGAGGGGATTGTGAACGACTGTCTCGGAGGTGGCTCATGGGAGGGGGGAGAATACTGTCTCGTCCAGTTAACGACGGCTGGCTCAGACACGGGAGGAAGCTGTCTCAGATGGGGGTGCGACAGATTGGCCAACTCCTGTCGAATAATAGTCGGCACCTCCCGTAGAATGATTGCCGACACCTCAAAGATATTCTGGCCATAACATATCCATTTCAGCCCGTACGCACGCCCGAATATCCTCAATAAAGGCCGACCCATCTATTGGCCTCACCTCCTCCCGGTGCATCGGACTATCTTCACCCTCAGTCCGGGCCCGCTTCCTCGAGTGCACAGCGTCGCCTACAATTTGAGATTGCAGAGCCAACATGGACGGCTGTACCGAGTCTTGCATACAACGACTAGTCGGGTTAACCTGTTTGTCCCAATTTTGTTGCGTTTTTCGTATTTATTTTATCCTTCTTTTTCCCCCGTGTTAGGTCGTTTCTTTAGTTTTTAGTCCGTTTCGTATTTTATTATGTGTTTTTCTTGATTTTGAGTCTTTAGGTGTTATTTTGTTTGTTTCCTCGGTTTTCTTCGTGTTTTGTCGTTTCTGGTGTGTAGGTCGAGAGCTTCGGGTGAATCTTCTCTTCAGCAAAATTTTGTTTCGAGCGCATATTCTAATAGTGGGGTTCGTTGGTGACGCATATCAAAAAATAGAACTCAATTCCGAGTTCGGACCAGCCCACAACGAGCCCGAAACGTAAAATTGCGCAGTGCAGTCAAAAGTCGCGACTCGCGAGAGCAAAGTCACGACTCGTGAAACCAAAGTCGCGACTCACGAGATGAAAGTCGCGACTCGCGAGAAAAATAGAGTCTCAAGGAGCTGTTCCAAGCTGAAGTCGCGACTCGCGAGATGGAGTCGTGACTCGCGACCTAGCTCGCGACCAAACCCCAGGAATTGAACATTTTGACAACGCGCGACTTGCAAGGATGTCGCGACTCGCGACCGAGGAAAAGGCAATGTCGCGACTCGTGACTTTACCGGCGCAAGTTTCGAGGATAGGATTTTTAGACCAGATTTCGATCCTAGGGTTCATTATTCAACTTT
Source organism: Striga asiatica (assembly GCA_008636005.1). Classification (NCBI taxonomy): domain Eukaryota; kingdom Viridiplantae; phylum Streptophyta; class Magnoliopsida; order Lamiales; family Orobanchaceae; genus Striga; species Striga asiatica. The sequence continues at coordinate 2,322,933 of BKCP01006404.1, forward strand.
CAGACTTTATTTTTACACTTTTTGTCTCTAGAAACTCATTCCTTTTCATGCTTTTTCTCTTTTGATTTGATTTGGAGATTGAAAAACTCCTTCTCTTGTTTTGGATTTGGATTGTTCATTGGATTCGACTCTTGGTTCTCTGTTAATCGTAAGTTTTCCTTTTCAATTAATCCTTGAATATGAATGTTTGGGTTCTTGAGATGAATTGTGTTGAATTCCATATGAGTAACTAATTCGTTCGCTAGGGATAGGGGATGATGATGATGTTTAGAATTTAATTGTGATTATCATGCTTGTTGATCGTTCAATTTATGCGAGTTGTGCTTAACTAGGGTTTATAATTCTCGTGCATTGAATGTTGAATATTGTCGAAGAGTGACACTTTCATTTGCAATTGATTTCCAATTGAATATGATTCGTTCTTGTGTGATGTTTTTAAATCCAACGAACTAGTCAATTAACAATCGTCTAAGATAATTAATCAACTCTTAGAACCGAAAGGGGTGGAGTTGATCGATCTAGGCTTGTATGAAATAGACTTGTTCGGAAACGTATTGTCTATGTGTTGAGTGATTTGCATGATTTACCGTCTACGTTATCCTCTTGTTACGAAGAGTTATTGAGGACTATCACTAGACGTTAGGTTGCTCGAATCATTTAACCGAATGATCTTAGCTTGATATTTGCATTGGTTAGAAAATCATCATCCCCGACTCCTTAGCTTCTTATCATCATTTGATCTTCGTCTTTGCTTTTTAGATCGATTTTGCGTTGTTTGAGTTTTCCTTCGTAGTAGATAATTAAAACCCAATATCTTGATTAGAGTGTTTAGGATTTATTTTTCTTTTATGTGTTATCAACACCACTTCTAGATTCCGAACCGCCTTCCTCGAGAGATCGACCCGGGGAAAGAATCATTCGATTCGGTACTCGGCAAAAATATATTTTGCTACAACATAACCCGTCGCAAAAATCGAGGCCCCTCAACATTCAAAGTCGAGAGGTCCAACACGCCATTCTCCTCCTCATATAGATCCAGCTTCTCATGCACCTCCAACTAAATTTTAAAAAATAGAACATAAAAATAAAGATAAAGAAATCATCAGAAATCGTTAAGACATAAAAAAGAATTTCGGATATCACTTGCTAACGATTCCAATAAAAAATGTTTAGGATCAAATAATACCTGTTGGTCAAAAAATGTATCTAGAAGGGTGACCATCGGGAATTCTCAGTGAACCAGCCGTGGTGGATGTCTCACCGAGGTACGTGTTTCACATGTACGACTTAATTCATGGATTGCCTCGTACCACCATACTAGAAACGCCCAGTGAAATCCGTAGAATTATTGTACTTGGGTGTCTGCAAGTAGTCGAACAGGTACTGAAACGAGTAACTCCCCCATGGGAATTTCTCCCACATCTGGTCTTCCTCAAGCAAAGCTGTAATGCCCCGTTTATTTGTGGATTATTTGAGAATATTATTATTATTTTTATTGTTATTATTATTATTATTATTATTATTTTTGTGATAATAATATTTATCTTAAATGCCATAATATTATTTATTTCCAATAGGTGATTAAATGCTAAATGTCTAATTGTCTAATTGACTTTCGTGATTTATTAAATTATTATATGTGAACAATGTGTAATAATATATATATGTAAAATATATATATATATATATATATATTGTTCGGTTTATTTTTTTACCCCGCGTTTGAATTCGTAATTGAGCCCGAGAATATTTCTTTTGAACCGAAATTGAGCGCGAGAATATTTCTTTTGAACCGAAATCGAGCCATTTGTATTGGCTAAATAAACCGCGAATATTGAGCCCGAGAGAACCGTTTTCATTGAACCAAAAATTCGGCCCATTTACCGTCTGGTCCGAACCCGGCCGGCCCAACAGATTTTTCTTCGCTGCGTGTAGTGAGATCTTTTCTTGGAGTTCAAGACTCCCTTTTTAAACCTAATGTATTATGTATATATCTTCCCTCACGTTTTTTTTCTTCTCTCCCAGCATAACCACGCAGCTTTTTCCCTTCGCTTCCTCAATCTGAGATCGATCATCTCACTCTTCCCTCTCGTTTTTTTTTTCTTTTCTTGTCGTCATCATCAATCTCCCTTTCGCCTTCACCATCATCATCGCTCGTCCATCATCATCCTCGTCGCCATCTTCTCCCCGCAAAAACCAGCAGCCCGCGACCAGCCCTCCGGCGACCCTTTGTTCGAGTTTTCCAGCGAGTTCGAGCAGCCCACGAGCCAAGACGATGAGGACCTTCCGCTGTTCGTGAGATTTTTCCGGCGACCTTCCATTTGCAGCAGCCCAGCGACTTCCGGCGACTCCAGACCGCCGCTGCTCCGCCCATCACGCGTTCAGGCCACCGCGAACCGCCACTCTCGAAGTCGCTGCAGCATCTTCTTCTTCCAGCGAGACGCGAGAATCCGTCGAGCCCCGTTCGTGTTCGTTTCGTTTTTCGAGTTTTTCCCGAGAATGGTACCTCGTCGTTTTTCCGTCTCGTTTAGCTTGTATATGATTTATGTGTTTATTGTCGTGAAGTGCTCGTTGAACAATGAAATATATGTGTGAATTTCTTGATGTGAATTTGTGCGTTTATGTATTATTATGATTTTATGTGTTATCGTATGTCCGGGACCTCTTCGATTTTCTCAAAAATCGAACGAGACCTCGAAAGTCGTGTAAGTCGGTGGATATTGGAACAATGTCGAGCCCTTGGTCTTATGAGAAGGCCTCGGACGAGAAATTTCATGTTAGGAATTAATTGACAAGTTGTCAAGCATTTGTATCGCTGTTTTGGTGCTTGAATTTTTAAAAATAGCTCGCTGCTCGAAATGATTTGAAAATTTTAGGGTGATGTTGTCTGTTCAATACCAGCATTATCTAAAAATGTCGTGATTTTTAGAAGCCTTTTGCTATTTTTAATAATTAAATTGAAATCTGATCGGAATAGTGTTAAATGCATAAAAAATTCATTCGTGAATACAATGAGCTGAAATTCGAATAAGTCATGCCTCTGTGACTTTTATATGCTGTGTTAAAGTTTTAGAATTTTTGGACTTGATTTGATGTGGTTAATAATTTATTTATCGAAGCGTTGTTTGAATTTTTATAAATTGGTTATTTCGTGAAAAATTCTGAAATTTTACTGAGATGCCTATTTTATGTGTTTAATCATGTTTTGAAAAGATGGGAATTTTCGGAGTCCATTTTGATTCGGTTTTGATTTAAATTTGATAAACTGCTGATGCTCGTATGAATTTTTAAAAATAGTAGCAGTCGGCATTCAGAGCTGATATTTTTATACATGGACTTTAGCATGATGTATGTTGTGGTGTAAAATTTTCAAGCTCTGATTCGTTCATTAAGTTCAAGTATGAATTGATGATCCCTTTTTGTTGATATCTTGTTCGAATTTTATAAAACAGTGTATTTCGAGTTTGAAGCTGACAATTTGTGGTTTTACATGTTTCTGGGAGATGTAATTTTGTGTAAATTTTCAGAGCCTAAGTCATAGGGTAGCTTGACCATTTATTTTTCATGCGATTAATGATTTCTATTTTTCGAACCATGATTTTTATATAAAAATTTGGAATCGATTTGCTTTTCGTTTTGATGTGAGTTTGACTTGGTCAATTCTTAGATGGATTTATGTGAACTCCCTTATGTGGTTTGGTCGAGTTTAGTGTCGAGTCTTAGTGTTCCAACATCCACAGGGCTTCACGAACTACTTAGTCGAAGCAAGTTCGACTAGGTCTGTCTTGTGATTTCTGATTTAAGTCAAGATAGATATTAATTGTAGGATCTTGACATAATGTAGGTGTCTAGAGGTGTTGGCCTCGCCTCATTTCGGGATTTGTGATTGTGAACTGTTGCTGCTATCAGGTGGGTACATTTATGATGTATTCCATATTTATCGCACTCATTATGTGTAATGTTTCTTTTGAAAATTATTGTATGCATGAGAAATCTAGTCTAAGTGTCCCGAACGATAGTGCCTTTGACGAATGCATAACAGTGAGAGGTCACCTGCCCGTTGTATCCGGGAGGAGACGCCCTGATCCGTGTGAGTTTCGGGGGGGAAAAACATCTCCACTGTCTCCTGGAAAACATCCATGATCTGTGAGTAGTTCGGGGTGGACTCCCATGATCCGTGAGTAGTTCGGGGTGGGGGAAATTTTCCAGTTACAGCAATCCCGTTGTATCCGGAAGATTGTTGTATGTACATAGGAGGTTTGCGATAGGGCCGGGTAGGGGGTTTAGGCTATGAATTCTATGCATACGGATACTGATATTGGTTTACTTTGATACTGCTTTTTAAAATAATAATACGATATAACTGTGCGATAATGGTGAGCTAGTTGGTTGCTCACCCCCCATTATTTTCTTGTTGTCTTCTCTCTTCCTTTGTTCTAGGTTGAGACGAGCTGGAGGCGGTGGCGTAGGACGAGCGAGATGGTGGTCATTATGTGTTGAAAATCTATGCTTCCATATAAACTTGATAATTTTTCATTTGCTATTGCACTTTAGATTATTTGTTTCGCCATTTTCGAACTATGTTGAATTTCATTTGAACCTTGCTTTCATGCTAGTCGTTTGGGAATGGTTTTGAAATTATGATTATTGAGATTGTCCTTTTGATAGCTCGAGCATGTGTAGGTTCATTGAATTGATTGGATTGGATGTGTTTGTTTGCTGTTCTTAATGAGTAGCGCTCGTTTCTCCATAAATGTTTTAACTTGGAATTACAAAAATAAAAATTAAAAAAAATAAAAAAAAAACTCTTATTTTCATTAAAATAAATTCGATAAATTCTTTAAAATAAAACGGGGCGTTACAGTTCGGTATCAGAGCCAGGTTGCTTTTCTGTAGACAGGTTCATTTGTGAATAATTGTTTAATGACCAATGACCACTCGCTTCGTCACGCCACGCCAGCTCAAGGTATGAAGTTATGGTTCTGTTTATTTATCTAGGGCTTAGGAAATCTATCCACCTTGAAATGTTATGAACCCTAGTGTTTCATGGCGAACTCTAGATTTCCTATATTTATTTTAAAAATTTTGTTTTGGTGTTAAACTTTTCCGGCTTGTTCAATGTAGAACAATGGCCACTCGTAATCACAATGCTCGCAACCGTTAGCAAACCCCACCTCCATCTCCACCTCGCCAGCAAGCCCCTAAGGCCATGGATTTTCCCCGACTCATTGTCCAGTTTCAGGGCATGCATGCGCCCACTTTCTCGGGGAGTGAGGCCCCCACTGCTGTGCTCGAGTGGATGAAGGAGCTCGATAAGATCTTCGTTGTGCTCCCTCTTCCCGATAGGCAGCGAGTAGCTCTTGCCGCCTTCCAGATGAAGGCAGATGCTTCCGACTGGTGGGTCGACCACTGGGCTCGGAGGCCAGAGGCTGAGCTCAATGCCCTCACTTGGGAGCAGATGAAGGCAATGGTTCGTAGCAAGTTCCTTCCCCAGAGTTTTTGGGATCGCATGGAGCACGAGTTCTACCATCTTCAGCAAGGCAGTACCAGCATGGACGACTACATCCGCACTTTCACCCGAATGTGCCTCTTTGCTGGTGATTCTGTGAACACCGACGAGAAGAAAGGCAATAAGTTTCTGAAAGGGCTGAATCCGAGAATCCGTGAGCTAGTTGGGAGTCACGGACTGTAGTCTTATGCCGACACCGTCAGTCGGGCTCAGAGAGTTGAGAGCTTAATCCTTCCGGCGGATCCTGTTCATTATGTTTATCATGCTGCTCAGCCTGCCCAGGCTGTACCTCCTCTCATCCCGCCTTTGTCTTATCAGCCGCCACTTATTGCTCAGGCGCCTTATCTGTATTCGGTTCTGTATGCTTCAGCTCCCCCGTCCTCTAGCTCTGGGAAGAGGAAGAATGATCGCCCGAACCGCAAGAAGGGCAAGCGCCCAAACCATGGCCAGCGTCAGCAGCAGCAGCAGCTCGTGGCGCATAATGTTCAGCCTATCCGTCAGTTCCAAGCAGGACCGCCGCCGTGTGGAGCATGCGGGCGAGTCCACGAGGCCAACCAGTGTCGGACTGCCGACATGACTTGCTTCAACTGCCAGAGGAAGGGTCACTTCTCCCGCACCTGCCCAGAGCCAAGGAGGCCGAACCAGCAGCAGCAGCCCAGACAGCCCCCACCTAACCAGCAGAGGACTGGAGGCCAGGCTCGCGTCTACACCATCACTCATGACGAGGCGGCCAACAACAACACAGGTACCATGTCCGGAATGCTTTCATTGTCCAACGTGCCTGTTTTTGCTTTGTGTGATACTGGAGCAACTCGTTCATTTCATCCCATTTTCTTGAGGCCCTATCTTTTCTGAATACTTGCCAAGTTGATCCTCTCGAGGTTAGCCTAGCCTCGGGAAAAACTATTGTTGACACCCGAGTTCGAGAGCCGAACTGGAGATCCGGTCCACTCATAAAGCGCCGAGCTGAACCGGAATATTTTATGGCCCAGACGTTCCCGTGAGCCCGTTCGTCGGCCCGGCGTTTGCGGCTACAAAGTACCGATGCCGACCTGAAGAATGACGGTGTGAAAGAAAGGTCCCCCAGGAACGGAGAAACAAGTAGAGAAAAGGTGCCGACTTGGAGTCTCAGGACGGGCCCACGCAATGAAGGTGTCGACCTCAATAGAATTATAATAATGCCACTTGGAGGGTAATCATTGGCTAATGGATGGGACGCCCTAGCCTGTCGACCTACCCCCCCTAGCCAAGACATAAAGCCTGCCAGCATTAAATGCCTGTCACACAATGATGAGGAGAACCTCAAATCGCATTTAATGCTGTCAGGAAGGCGCCGGACTATCCTGCAGAAATACTGTACGACAAGACCGATGAACAGTACCTGAACAGTGCCACATTTAAGGCAACTATAAATAGCAGCCCACTTCATTTATTTTGGGTTGTTGAATCTCAACTGTAAAGAGCTTTTTCTATATTCTCTCTCTCTAAGACTTGTAAGAAACTCGTGTAAGAAATCTAAGTATATCGCAAGTGCCGACCTCGTACGAGAGGCCGACCTCGTAATCTTTTAACAAAACTGCAATTAAACCGTATTTCCTTGTCTTTTCTTTACTTCTTTTCCATTATTTACCTTTTTAACCGTTGACCGGAAACGCCCGTCAACAGTTTGGCGCTAGAAGGAGGGCATCATAAGTTATTTGGTGTCAACTTTTCAATCTTGTGAGACTCCACGTCACGCTCGTCTTTTTCCCACTTTTTCACTTTCAAAAGCAGCTAAAAATGCCTTCATCTGGACATGACGATTCCACCCAGCAGTCCGGCTCCCAGCCGCGCCGACGCAACGGCGGGGAGTCCTCCCGTCGCGTTCAGCAGGGGCCCATAGTCCCTGTTCCCCCAGTTCCGACATTCGCTGCAGCTTTGCAGCATCCCGACGTTCTCAAAGCCCTCGAGGGGGTCTTCGCCAAGGCCCTCGCCAGTCAAACAGCCGGGGCGAACACTGTAGTGCCCACGGAGAATCCCGGTAACACCTTGCTCCACACTCCTGAAAAGGAGACCGGTGGACAGAGGAACCTGGCGAAGTCCAAAACCACGGCCCAATCACCGAACCGCGAGGCCCAGAACCGCCACGACAGGAGTACCAGACCGGCTCTCACGGAACAGACAGGGGAGAGTCGGCCGGAGCGAAGCCTCCCGGTCGTTCGTCGCTCTGTCCACCAGCGCCTGGGTGACAAGAGCCACGCCAACCATGACCTCCGGGAGGTGATCAGGCGGGACAAAGCCATCGGCCACGACACTGAGGAAGTCGCGGCCCTCAAACGAAGGATTGCCGAGCTGGAGGGTCGGCAGCCCACTGGGAGTGAGTTCTCACTCCCAGCTCATCAGCAAACCCGTACGCGACCGACTCCTCGGGTCGCGGATAACGCCTCGCCTCTTTCTCTCGATATCCTGCAAGAGGCCGTCCCGAAGGGAATACAAATACCCCAGCTCGGCCTCTATGACGGGAGCTCGGATCCCGACTCACACCTCGGCCTCTACACTTCGTGGATGGACCTACACGGCGCCTCCGATGCCCTGCGCTGCCGCATGTTCTCCCTAACGCTGGGACCCAAGGCGCAGAGGTGGTACCATTCCCTATACCCCCGCTCCATTTCGACCTGGGCGCAGCTCGGGTCGGCGTTCCGGTCCCACTTCATAGGATCGCAGATCAATCTCGCCCCCAAAGAATCAATCTCCAACATTGTACAGGGCGAGAATGAGAGTTTGAAGGACTACATCGCCCGATTCAATGACCGGGTCCAAAATATGGAGCGATGTCACCCCGACGCCCTGCTCATCACGGCCCAGGGCGGACTCAGACCAAAGACGCTGTTCAGGTGGTCCCTGTGCCAAAACAAGCCGACCACCTACCAAGAGTTCCTCACCCGCGCACAGGAATATATCATGGCGGAGGAATCCTCATCCATTCCGACCTTCGACGCCACACCGGCGCCGGCACCGGCAAAGGCGAAGACAAAAGAGGAAAAATCGGGGAAGCCAAGCAAGTCCTTTGCTGAGATTCGAGCTCAGCGGAGGCAAAGGGCCGAAGAGCTGAGGGAGAGCTACCAGGGCGTCTTCTCGGTAGGGGCTGCGGCGGTCTATGAGGAGATCAAGGCCAAGGGGTTATTACCAGATCCCAAGCCAATGTTCACCGACAAGGACAAAGTAGACAAGACCCGCTACTGCACCTACCACAAGGCGCACGGGCATAATACCGATCAGTGCCGGAATCTGATCTCGGCACTCCTGAAGCTGATCGATGACCCCCAACTCCGGAAGTTCACCCATTTCGGAGACAAGAGAAAGAAAGGGGGACGCTTTGGGAAAAACCCCGACAGTGACGAGGATGCCGATGTAAATCCTCGAAGAAAGAAACCACAGCAGAGCGGCCCCCACGAAATCATGACCTTCTGCCCTACCCATCAAGATGAGGCCGGCACCTCCAGGGGCAGAAAAAGAGACCGGTCCCCTCGCACCGGGGCCGATCCGGCCAACCTCCCAACCCGGCGTGTCAATACAAGCCGGAGCGAGTCCCTCCTCTCCCGGAGACAAACCAAGGCCTACGCCCGACAGGCCTACCACGCCGGGCAGAGGATGATGCACGCCAACAGTAGGCCGGCACCAGAGCCGACCCCAAACACCATCACCTTCAACGACGAAGACGCCTTCCTATTCGACCATCCCCACTCCGACGCCCTGGTGATCACGGTGCCGATCATGGCGATTAAGATCCATCGCATCATGGTCGACACCGGGGCCTACGCCAGCATCCTCTACTACGAGACCTTGAAGAAGATGGGGATCGATAGGAAGGAGGTACAGCCCTGCCGGGAGCGGATCCAGGGTTTCAATGGCCAGACCATCGCCCCGGTTGGTCAGGTCACGCTACCGGTCAGGTTCGGAGAAAGGGGGCAGCCCACAAAGACGATCTTGGAAACCTTCAAAATCGTGGACTGCCCAAGTGAGTACAACGCCATACTGGGCAGGACGGCGCTCTACAAACTGAAGGCCGCCGTCTCCATCTTTCATTACTCTCTCAAATTCCCAACTCCCGACGGGGAAGGGACGCACCGAGGAGACCAAAAAGAAGCGCGGGAATGCATCCTGACCATCCCGCGCACCGAAATAAACATGGCGAACCTACGGGAAGACGCCGGGGTGGCAGACACCGAGTCGGCACACGACGGTGACGGGGGCAACCGCATGCTGGGAAACCAGACAGGTTCGCATCCCCTGACCTCAACGGGTGCCGACCCGACAGCCGCAGAGCCCAACGATGGAGCAGACAACTTGGCCCCAGGCGCCGAGGTGACGGATCCCGTCGAGGGCGGAGTCGAAGGCGACCTCGACAGGGACAGGGGGAGAAGGGCTGGAAAAAGGCCGATCACGGAGGAGGACGAGCTCGACCCTCGGACACAATATGAAGAAAAACGGGGGACGAAGAGGGCCGAGCCAATGGACGAAGTCGAGGTCATCTTCATCGACGAAGAGACCTGTCAGAAACAACTCCGGATCGGGAGCAGGCTGCCGGGGCCTATGAAGGCCGAACTGACCGAGTTTCTCCGGAAAAACGCAGACGTCTTTGCGTGGACCCACGAGGACATGGTCGGCATCGACCCACGGGTCGCCTGCCACCAGTTGCAGGTCGACCCCACGGTCAAACCGGTCGTGCAAAAGCGGAGGAAGCTCGGCCCCGACCGGCAGCAAGCCCTAGAAGAAGAGGTGACCAAACTCAAGGACAACGAGTACATACGCGAAGTCCGGTACCCGACCTGGGTGGCCAACCCGGTACTCGTGAAAAAGAGCAGCGGGGCATGGCGGTTGTGCATTGATTCCTCCGATCTAAACAAGGCGTGCCCCAAAGACAGCTATCCCCTCCCTCACATCGACTACATGGTCGACGCTACATCAGGCCACGAGCTGATGAGCTTCATGGACGCGTACTCTGGCTACAATCAGATTCCCATGCATCCGGACGACGAGGAGCATACCTCCTTCTACTCGGCACGTGGGCTCTACTGCTACACCATGATGCCGTTCGGGCTGAAGAATGCCGGGGCCACCTATCAACGCCTAGTTAATAAGATGTTTGCTAGCTTGATAGGTGAATGTATGGAAGTGTATGTAGATGATATGTTAGTTAAGTCTGTGTACGCGTCCAATCATGTAAACGATCTTAATAAAATGTTTTCCATTTTGCGTGATTATTCCATGAAGTTAAATCCCAAAAAGTGTACTTTCAGTGTCGGATCAGGAAAATTCTTAGGGTACATAGTCAGTCAGCGCGGCATCGACGCAAACCCCGAGAAAATCAAAG